>PVJL010009268.1:0-58802 GCA_004026885.1 Lyroderma lyra
GGAAGGAGCCTGAGCTGCTGGAACCCATTCCCTATGAATTCATGGCATGATGGGTGTAAAAAAATCAAAGACCTCAGTGCTGTTAAAAAATCGTTTAAAGTATAAGTTGGCTCTAAATACTTCAATGTATATTTCCCAAATACACAAAATAAAAGTCACAATATCTCATTTTTTAATCAATTTTTAAAATAAAAAATTTTATATTTTGCAAATAGGAAAATTAATGAAATAAGCAATTTTTACCAAGCAATCAGTAAATTGAACTAATGGTTGAATAATTATTTCTAAGATTTAGCTTCTGTTTCACCAATAATTTTAATAGTAAAGATAGACAATGGAAGTTTTCTAATTTTGTTTCTATTATTACAGCTATTGTACAGGGAGATACGCTGGAAGACATTTACAACCAAGTGAAACAGATCATAGAGGAGCAGTCCGGTCCTTACATCTGGGTTCCAGCAAAAGAAAAGTTATGAGGACTGTTGTTTCTCTGTTTCTCTTTTCCACAAGTTCATTTCCTTTGATATTTCTCTGCCCTTTCCTTCTGGAATCTATCTTCAATACTCCTTCCATGTTAAATCATATCCCACTCATCATGGTCTGCAGTTGTACTTATTTTTGATATCTCGTATCTCCTTCAAGTTGTATCATCTGTATTATTTCATGTCACTGTTGGTTTGTGGCCACTTTTCAGAACTGAAGATTGAATGGCCTGACCAGCTGTTAAGAATTGGGGAGATGGGGAAATTGTGGTAAAATTCCTTAATGTTTAAGGGAAAGTAACTTTAGAGATTTTTCAGAAAAGCTTTATATACATCCTTTTCAAATTTCATTATAAATTTAAAAATAGTGGTTTTAATCAGTGATTTAGTAAACTTTGAACAACAATGCACGCTTAACTTTAGTAGCATGGTTTGGCCAATATATTAGTTCTCAAGTCCTTTTCTCAATTCCTTCATCAAAGCAAATATTTCATTATAGACAAATAAGGAAAAATTTTTAATTTCAAAATTAATGTCAATTAACTTGCATAATTTCAAAGGGATATTCATTTTTCTTAAGAGTCCTTCTTAAAGTCTTATTGTTTGAGATTTTTTTCCCCAGTACATTTCATAAGGATAACATTGTTCAAGTGTTTTTAATCTACTTGTGCAACACTATTTATAGTGTCTTACGAAAGTTGTTCATACATCATAATCACATTTTCTGAATTGAGGCCATGTTTAGGTGCTAGGGGAACTCACCTTTTACACATAAGGTTGAGAAAACGTCATAGACAAATACAGACAAAACAGACATTACAGTGATGATGTAGTAATCATCATGGCAACGGAAAAGGAATCCAATTCATAGTCTAAATCTTTAAATGTATTCTTAGGGGTCAGATTTTAATGAATATTTTACCCACAATAACTGCCTATTTTGTTATAATAAAAAATATATTAAATATATATAAAACTTTCTTTAAACTCTGTAACTATGGGAATTATTTTCTTTACATAGTTGCACACACAAGCATATATATGTATATTTAAAATATATTTTTTCTTTTGCCACCTATTCTTTTGTTTGATTTTTAAATTAAATATTAATTGATTAGACTTTATCTTCCTTAATCGTGTGAACTGAAAATAGGGGTATGATGGTTATGGAAAGAAACTTTTAGGGAAATTAGATTATAAGTAAAAGTATGAGCATGTTCTCCTCTTTTCTACAAAAGTTTTCAAATGGTTTCTAGTTGTTTTGTTTTGTTTTGTTTTGGTTTGTTTTGGTTTGTTTTGGTTTGTTTTTGGTTTGGTTTTTTTGTTCCTATTGTTCCTGTCACTGGGTTTGAGTTTGGTGCTCTGCCTCCCTCTCCTTCCAGTTCTCCTTTGATTAAAAGGCAAGCAGCAAGAGCGTCATATGTGCGTTTGCCCCTCAGACCACCCTCCTTTCGCCTCGTGGCTGCTCTGCACTCAAGTGTCGCAGATCTTCATGGTGATCAATTTCAAGAAATTTTAGTGAAAGATAGATATTATTTCAGAAATCAGTTTTTCTGGTCTTTTATATTAATAATATTGTTTAGCTTCCCATTGCTTTCATGGAGTTGTTTATTAAATATGTGCTTTTGACAACCTCATTGCAGTTTCTGAAACAAATGAGTACTGGTTTGTAAAGAATTATCAACATTATCCATTCCATTTATGAGAAAGAGGAGAACAGCTAATAAACTTTATTGAAAAATCCTTATGTTAAATGTATCTTGAATTCTGATAAAAAAATATTTTACAAGGTAACATTTTCTTGGAACAGTTTAGGGCATCATATAGTTTATAAACAATTCAAGAGCCATTGGGCAACCTAATTAAAATTTCTTGTGTAGGTTTGGAATTATGTTAACATGTTGGAGTATATACTATAGCTGTTACACTAAGTAATAGTACATTGGTACCAAACACAAATGTACTAGAGGAAAATGATTGTAAAATGATTCAGGAGCCCCGGAAATCACGTTTAGAGCAGTGGTTCTCAACCTTTTTCACTTGTGTACCCCCTTTAAACACATTTCTGTAAATTTTAACCCTTGTTTTTAAAACAGCTGTTTTTAAATACACTTCTGTTCAGTGCCTATCTTAATGTAAAATAGTGGAAATGAGGTAATAAGTTAGGAAAGAAAAATTACTACACTAAAAGTACAAACCACAGATTTAATTTTATAATATTTATAGTTAAATATTGATAATGATCAAATATTTAAACATTAAATTAGAAAACTGCTTGAAAAGAATTATAATTAAAACCAACGCACGTTTACTCAGTCAATAACTAAACTGATCAAACACTCTGGCTACAGGTGTATTTACATGTTTGGGGAAATTCTAGAAATGTCACAAATGGATTGTTCTGAAACTGTGCATAATGATTGGTAGAAGAGCCGTTTGGAGGAAGGGTTTATAGCCACACCCTCACCAATCATCATTCGCTAATATGATCTAATATTGAAGTGTCTCCATTAGCATTTGATTCAAAACTTAACACTTGTTGTTCCATAACTAACATTTTACATTATTTTACTTTATTGTTTTTTAGTCATTACTGATTACTTTTTGCATACCCCTGGACGGCCCAATATGTACCCCGGGGGTATGCGTACCACCACTTGAGAACTGATGCCTTAGAGCAAGACTCCAGCATAAGCCATTTTGAAATATTTACTGGTCATGTGTTGTAAAATATCAGGAGATTATAAATTATGCCATTTATGTGTTAAAAGAATTGCTTTATGAGTATCCTTGTTAAATAATTTTTTGTTAAGAAAATACAGTTAACCCTTCAACGACAGCGATTTGAACTGCATACAATTAGGTCCACTTCTATGTGGATTTTTTTCAGTAAATATACAGTCAGCCAGCCTTTCCTATCCCCAAGTTTCACACCTGCAGATTTAACCAACCATGGATCAAAAACAGTATTTGCAGCCTGCAGTTGAGAATACACAGATGCAGGGGGCCAACTGTGTTTATTGTTTTACACATTATATGAGGGACCTGAGCATCCATGGATTTTGGTATTTGTGGGGGGCGGATCTTGGAACCAATCACCCCATGGATACCGAGGGATGACTCAGTAACTTTTGTGGGGCTGTCAAAAGTTACATGCAGATTTTCTATTGTGTGGGGTTGGCACCCTAACCCCCCATATTCTTCAAAGGTCATCTATACTAAGTTTTGTGCAGCTTTCTAGGGTGTATAGAATTATTAATAAAAGTACTAATTGCTTAATATTACTATACAACAGCCACTTCAGTATATTCTTAATTAATAAAAAGAAAAGTTACTACCCCCGCTATAAGGCTTACATGAAATCACTTGCCCAAGATGATTTAAGTAAGTAGCAGTGCTTGGTACTTGTATCCAATTCTCTCTGCCCCAAGTTCTTCCATTTTTCAGGACCCTACTATGTGAGGCACTATTATGACTTAAATTATGTTATTTTAGTGCCCCTTTACAGATAGACTTAGATGAAGGTCTGCTTGCCCAGAGTCACATAGTAAATATGGACAGACCCATTAAACAAGTCATTCTCCATCACAGCAGAAGTGACTATTTTTGGGAAACAAGTCAGCCTAGCAGTCACAGTGACATAAGAAAAATCCTCTTTAGAACCAAAATGGAACAGAGTTCATTAGAAAAAAAGTTTACTATTCTAATACACAGAATAATATTTTGAATGTTTTATGAAATACTTATTTTGTAATACACTTTTTAATATTTTAAGTTAGCAAAAATACAAATGCCTCTTAAATGTGAGTACACAATTCTGGTTGCTCTCCTATTTCAGAGCTCTTCAAAAAATAATGGAAGAAAGTTTGCAGAGCCCATTCCAGCAGAACATACTCTGGTGAACAAATAACCTGCTAAACCACTACATAGTATTTAAACTTGAAATGTGGCAATTTGGAGACTTCAGGATTGAGGAAAATTTGCTTTCTAAAGTATTAAATAGTTACCTTCCAAGATTCTCTGCCATGAATACTCTTAGTCTTTATGTGGTGAAATAGAAGCCGAGAGATCCCAAAGTTGCACTGCAAATCAGAAACAGAGCCAGTAGAACCTTTAACTCCTGGCCTCCAGGAAGAGTGGTTTTTCTACCATCCCAATTTCTTTTCCTCCCATGCTGTGAGCTGAACTTGGTGAGTTACTTAGTCCCATAAGGTTGGAATTGCTGAGGAAAAGAAAGTAGCAGTAAACCCAAGAGATTTTATTGAGGTGTTTAAATTTGAAAGATATCAAGAAAAAACAAATGTCACTTTTCTGACCCAAGTGTAGATTATCTGGGGGTGTAGTTCAGTGTTGAAGGTTCCATTTATCTCCCTGCAGAATTAACAGTATTGCTGCTACTGGCTCCGTCACCATCTATTTGAGACCCTGTCCCAGAAAGCACACTCAACCTTGTCGGTCTTTTCCAGTTGCCTCGCAGTGTAAGTTGATTTCTTACATGTGTGTTTCCAAAAAAATATTAGGTCACTTCTTTAAATGGTTCTAGAGTGCACCTTAGGAACTCTAGGATCTACCTTAAGTAAGAATAAACTGCTCAGGCTGAGCATATATTCATCCCCATTTCTACTAAGCAAGTGTTAAAGGCCAATTTCATTTGGACAGTTTTTAACCACAGTAGAATGATTTTTTTTTTTAGCTATATAGAAGTCAGTGTACAAAACAATTAGCATGTGAAATAAGATAGAGTGAATTTTCTGATGGAAGAAAAGATTATAGCAACTGATGTAATCTTTCTTTAGGATTCTAAAATTAGGTTCATTTACCTCACAGATGGGAGAGCTAAAGACAAGACGGAAGTCCCATATGTTCCAAACTATGAATCTCTACCAAAAGGTTTTCTAAATCTTAGGAGTTGTTTGATCAAAAATATGTACTTCCCTAGTGGTATTTAAAACTAGAGAAGTTATCTCTTGATAACAGATCCTTTTCTTTCTCTGAAAGTTCAGTGCTTGGTTCAGATCTAGTACGTGTGACATTTTCCTTACTAGGAAAAAGCTTTACTAAATAACCTTTCAAATGTTTTTCTCTCTGTGGTCCCTACTACTGATTCTTCCCTAAGGTCCTTTTTTTTTTTCTTTCCTATCATGTCCACTGTCATCACTCTAACCCAGGTCCCTACCACACCCTCACTCCCAGGCCTGGATTATTGCAATGACTCCTTAAATCATCTCCCAGCCTCTAATTTGCTCCTTTGCTGATCAGCCATGCACCAGGTGACATTTCCTAAAGTGCATGTTGGATTGTGCTTCTCTCCCTAGTGACTTTCATGGGTCCTAAATCCAAAATAATGAACGGTATAGTTCGTGGAACCTAACACATGTGGTCAATAAATCATCTGCCACCACCGACCTCTCCAGCCATTCCTCTTACTCACATGCCCTCTGCAGTGTTTGTCTATGGCTGTTGGTCACACAGATTCCTACCTACCTCTTTGTTGTGCCCTCCCTACCCAAGTCCCCTTATCAAAGTCCCACCTTTCTTCCAGGCTTCCCCTAATCCCACTTCCTGCAGAAACTTGCTAGTTATAGCCCTTAATACCTGAATTGCTGCAGTACTTACTGAGTGTCCACTTAACACTCAACACTCAACACAGCTTCCCGTGACTGCTTTTACTTCTTTGGGTATATGGTTTATCTCAGGTTAGGTGGCCTTCTTGTATTCCTCTGCCCCAGTGACGTGCCCCTAACAGATGACTAGCGTGAATGAGGACTCCGCTTCTCCAGAGCCCCAGGCCTGGGTACAGCCTGGTCGTCACTCACTGCTGTGGCTTTTCATAGGCTGAAAACAGCCTTGCGCAAGTGTTGGCAGTGCCTTCGTTTGTACATTAGTGGAGCGGGGGTGATAGAGGAGGGGATGGGAGTGGATATAAAGGTCTGACTAAGTCTCTAAATCAGCTGATTTTTTTTTCTTAATTGTAGTCCTTTCCTTTCTGGTTCATGGTGTATCAGGCTTCCTTCCCGAACATGTTTTGCGATTTTTCTCTTCTTGTACCAATTTCATCTCCCTTGTGCCTGTGTTTTCATTATAAATCACCAGAAACCCTCCTTGGAAGTAGATGGGGTATGAATAATTTCTCTGAAAGTCTTAGTGACAGAGTCAAATACAGTATTCTTGATTTTACTTCTTTATTCTTTACCTTCTTTTGTACTGGTTTTCACTCAGATTTAATCTCATTAAATAGATGGAGATTTATTAATGGCTTTACAGCTGTATCTCCAGAGTTAATCTTGGAGCCTTTTAATCCTCTTCTACATTGTAAAGTCTGGATTGCAAGGAAATTTTTCAGGGAAAAATATATTTTGTGGTTTGATAATTAAAATAATAAACTGAGCTCCAGGGTGAGAAAATTACACATGTATGCAGGTTTCTCACCCCTCTCCTTTTCCATCTCTGAGGAAGAAACATTTTCTACTTTTAAGACCTCTCTGCATGTCTTCTGGGCCTCATCCCTCATGACTTCTTCCATCACCCCCTTTTCCTGTATCTTTTGCCTTCCGCCTCCATGTACTCCTGTGCTCTGACTGATCAAATCTGTTTTATGCTAGAAAAACTTTTCCTTGACCCTGAATCCCCTGAAAACAACCTCTTTCCTCTTCCTTTTGTAGCCAAGTATCTTGAAAGAGACACCCTGTCCACTTTTCCACTCATTTATAATAAATAACATCTATTGAGTGCCTGCTATATTCCAGATATGATTCCAGACATTGCAAGTAGGCGTAGACAAGGCGCCACCCCTCTCAGCCTCCTGGCCACACTTCAGCCTCTGCCACACCTCAGAAACTGCTCAAAGCTGTCTGGGGACCTCCTACACCCCAAATGCTTTGACTCTTCTCAGCCCTTCCCCTCAGCAGCATGAGACACTTAATTAAACTATTCAGTTAACTAAGTGAAACTCAATAGTTCACACTTCAAAATCATTCTCCATGTTCAAGACCCTGTGATGAGTACAGAGACAAGCCCAAGATCTGGCTTTGAAAGCTTACACATCGTTGGGGGTTCCCTGGTGGTGTGGTGGCTAGGCTTTGGTGCACTCAATGCTGCAGCCTGGGTTCGATGCCCAGCCAGCGAACTACCCACATTAAAAAAAAAAAAGAAAAGAAAGCTTACACATAGAATATTCTGTAGCAAATAAACAGGGCTTCCCCTAAGCCCAGCTTCTTGGGGAAAACACTTTTAAAAAGGCAAAAGCTTTTGTTCACAATACACTCAAAATATCTACTGATGATCTCAATATACAAATTCAAATGTATGAACCAGTCACCAAATACATGGTGTCAGGAGTACAGCAGGTCCTCGAATAATGTAATTTCATTATAGCGTTTATAAAAAAAAAAATCAATTTCCTGCTGGTGCCACTGTCTGTGGAATTTGTCCGTGTGGGTTTTCTCTGGGTCCTCCGGTTTCCTCCCATATCCCAAAAATGTGCATGTGAGGTGAACTGGCGTGTCTACATTGTCCCAGTCTGAGTGGGTGTGGTGTGTGTGAGTGCGCCCTGCCATGAGCAGCCAGGTGGGGCGGGAGGTGCCCCTATGGCACCAACATAGGCTCTGGCCACCCTCCACCCTCAACTGGAATGACTGGGTTGGAAAGCAATTATCTGACTTACTTTTATCAATCTTTCTTAAATTCAGTATAGCCCACATTTATTTCAATGTTTAATATTAGAAGTGCTTTGGATCTCTATTTAGAAGTTTGGTAATGTTTTTGTGACCAGAAATATGCTGTAGAAACTCTTGCTCGTGTCAGTTACCCTACAGCAAATTGATTTCATTATACATCGTTTCCCTTAAAGTCGCAGTTTCCAAGAACCTATCAGTGACGTTAAGTGAGGACTCACTGCCAGAGTGATAGCCTTTAATAACACATTTACTACTGCAAATATTCACCATTCCTAATTTTCTCTGTGCATACCAGCCCATCCAAGAGTCCCCCAGAATGAGCATTGATTGAATGTGTTCTTAGTCAAAGACATCGTACAGCCCATAGAAAAATAGGAAGTAAGGTTTGTTGAAATGAAAAAATAGGAATTTTCCTAAGATTCTGGATAAAAGAATTGTTCACAAGCTTTTTGCTGGCTCATGAGCCCCACCCCCCACCTGCTAGTAAAGAGTCCCTTCAAAGGCGCCCTCATCTTCCTAAGTGCCCAGAGGCTGTCTTTAGTATGTGCTGTCCCATAGCATCTGTTGCTCTTCCTCAGGTCCCCCACAAGCAAGCTCCATGCTGGTGGGCAGACTGAATCCTTAGCGAGCCAGGGCTGTGTCTTTAGCAGACTGAAGAGAAGCTCTTTGCATTTCCGATCATGGAATAGGGTCAGGGGTCCCAAGGTAGTGTTGCTTAGGCACCAGCACCTTACAGAAGTAAGGTTCTTGTATTTTTTATGCTCTCTCACCTCAGTATGAGTCCAGAATGGGGACCCAACTAACCTCAGTGTTTCTGCTTCTCCACGAGGCTGTTCCTGGATTAAATTACTGGCTCCTTATACCCTCATTGCATCCCACCCATTCCTCTGATACACCCAGGTATGCCTGCACCCAGAAATGGCAGGATCCAGGCTCAAGCTGAGACAGAGCTCCCCATTACACAGCCCAGAGACAGCAAGTTCACTGATGAGTCACAATTGTGGAATGACTCCTGCGAGTTAGGGAAAGGACCTCTCTTTGAAAGAACTCACGGAGTTCTTAGGCTGTCGCTGTCTGACACCTCAGTGTCACCTGGAGTTTTGCTGAAGGAACGACTTAGTGAACACACATCCTGACAATACCTTCTAGTTGCTCGTGGAGTGTACAACATGAGCCTTGTCATCCTTACAGTCACCAGGGTGAGGTTTGCTGAGGACACTTAATTTATTCTATCTCTTAAAAGAGGCCATAGCCCCTCTGTCAGGGTCACCTGCTGGACCATTTGTATGAATTGGTAAGAGGTACCTCTTCTTGGTGGATCTGGCTGGGGGTGGAAAAACAGCTTGCACCACACATGCCCCACCAGATTCTCCAGAGCATACAGCTATCAGGGGAAGAAGAAAGGCACGTCAGAACCATTATGACCCACATTTTCCATACAGGGGAACTGAAGCCCAGAGAAGAGCAGGACGTGGCCAATATCACACAGTGAGTCAGTGATAAGAGTAGAGCTCAGGTCCCCTGAAGCCCAGCCCCCGGAGCTCCTGCTGACCATGTTCACGTGTAAGAAGCAGCAGCTTCATGGCCCAATGAGAGGAGCCAGGGCTGCCTTCCGGGGAAGCAGAGCAGCCTCAAGTATTGACAAACTCAGACCCAGGGGTCCCTTCTTTCTTATCAATCTTAGTACCCGTGTCCTCTACTCAAGACAGGGAGGATCTCTGTCAGGGGTACTCATGAAAGGATGATGACAAAAGATGGGGACATAAATGGAAGCAGATGACAGCAATGTCTGCAGTCCATTCTTCACATCCCCAACGTACGGGGAGAACTAAAGTTCTGGGCTATACCTCTGCTGTGCACCAGAATAAAAAACATAGATTGTTGGCCCTGTCCTCAGAGTTTTTGATTCAGTGGGTCAAAGGTGAGCCTGAAAATGTGCATATGTCACAAGACCCCAGGCTGTGCTGCTGCTGCCTCTGCAGGCCTGGAGACTGTGCTTTGGGACCACCGGCCTAGAAAAGCAGGCCCTCCTTTCCTCCCCCACCTCCTCCTCCTTCCCCCTCTCTTCTGCTTTGTCCTTTTCTGCTTCCCCCTCCTCTTCTTCTTTGGTCTTCCTTCGTCTTCCAAAGCATGATGGGGACGTGGGTTCTAGATCCAGCTTTGTCACTGACTAAGTGTGTAACCTGGGGCAAAGCACTTGCCCTCTGGAGGTGTAAGGAGAGGCAGTCACCTAGACTGTGAAGTGCCCCACTGCCAGCGGCTCCCCAGCCAGGACCTGTCTATAAGGATCCATCTCTCTACCCCCAAACCCTTGGTGCAAAATGTGCTTGAAGAGAGGGAGGCTGGTGAATGTGATGGCCTTCCAGCTTCCTTCCAGCTCAGATTCTTGGATTCTTCTTCCTTCCAAGTCTGAGTTTTTCCCTCTCCAGTTGGACATGGCATTTGGGGTCTTTCTAAGACAAGAAGAAGGGAGGATGCTGGCGGGACTGTGGATTCCCGAGCGGAGACAGCCCTGGATCAGCCGGTGAGCTGAGGGCATCAGGCCCCAGGGGAGCAGATTCCAGGCTCTTAGGGACAATTCAGTGTGTGTACCCGGGGCCCGGCATCCAGAGAACCCGGCCGTTAGACTCGGCCTTCAGCCAGCCGAGCCTCCAGCAAGGGGCGCCAGAGAAAAGGCCAAGGCTAGTCTGGTCAGCCCAGGTGCCCAGTCTGGGGTAGGCGGGGGCCTTCTAGGGGCGTGGACACCGCCAAGGCACGCCCTGGCCGCACTTAAGTAGCTGCAAGCCAATGCAGGGTGCAAGGAGAGAGAAAACCTCGGCTGCCGCTGACCCACTTGGACCCAGACCCAGACCCAACTGGCACCCAACCCGGCCCCAGCGAGCCATAGGCTGCGCCATGCGGGGACCGAGTGTGGCTCTGTGGCTCTCCCTGGCTCTGCGCACTGGTGAGGCCCCGCCGCCCGGCCATCGGAGCGGGACCCGGGGCAGCTAGAGTCGGGGCGGGGGCCCGAGAAATCTCCAGCGCCCCTGACCCGGGTCCCGGGGTTTGGAAAGTGTGTCCCGAACCCGTGTCTCAGGGACGAGGACGATAGAGGGAGCTAGCACTGACCCAGGCAGACTGGGATGTCTGGAGGGCTTCTTGGAGGAAGCGCCATTGCGCTCGGCCTTGCGAAAGCGAACCTTCTGCCGCGCCAAGGAGAAGCCCGGGCAGAGGCGGGCATGGGGGTGTCCGGAGGGCGTCGGGAGGGTGAACGTTCTTGATGGGCGTGGAAGCCAGAGGGGGGTCTGGGGGCCAGAAGGGCTCTATTTCTCCCGAGCCCCCGCGGGGAAGGAGGCGGGAGAAGATGAGGAGGGCTGGGAGGGGAGGGGGCGCGAGACACCGCCCCGGAGACCTCTCCAGGGCCCCCTGCAGGGTCCCGGGAGGGACGAAGGGGCTCAGACTGGGCTCCTGGCGCCTGCACCGCCCCCTCCCGAGGGAGTCAGGGCCGCGACCGTGAGACGTGAGGCGGGACCGCCAGGAGCTGCTCGTGCGGACCGCGGGCAGGCACTGCCGGAAGGACGGGTTCGCTTCACCGCTCGGACCTCATCGATACAAACAGTGGGCCCGCCAGCCCGCTCCGAACTCTGCAGTTGCCCGGCCTACCAGGGTGCAGTCTTGGAGCACTGGCGAGGGGAGGGCCATTCCGCCTCCCGGAGCGCCCCGGGCGTAGGGGCGGCGGGGAGTGGGGGAAGGGAGACTGCGAACCGGCACTCTCGACCCCGGGGCGGGGCTGGGACGCCCAGGCTGCCACAGGCGGCGATCTGGTCCGGGGGTGGGGACGGGAGCTGGACCCAAAGTCCCGCGTTTCCGTCGAGCACAGGCCTCCCTGGCAGTCCTGGCTGGGCAGAGTGAGTGGTGGAGGAACTCGGGTCTGCACAGCCATTCACGTTCAGGGGACCCTGGCAGCACTCTGCTGGGTCCCCAGGCTGGGAGCTCTCCGGGAGTCTGACCTGGTCAGATCGCGGGACCCAATAGGGTCCCCACCAGAAGGAGGGGCAAGTCCACTGAGGACCTGAGTGTCCTGGCTCTCAACGTAGGTGTATTTACAACACAGAAGGTGGGTTTTCTCTCATCTGCTTTCCCAGATGATGAAACAGGCTCAGAGAGGTCAAATAAGTTGCCTGAAGTCACCAGCTGTAGGATCAGGAACTTGAAGCCAGACTGCTGCCTCCTCAGCCTCCCCCTGGCAGGGACCTAGCACTGTGCACAATCACAGATGCTCCAAGAAGGAGCAAGTCTCCTCAAGGGCAGCCACAACCACTTCCCTGTCTCAGTTCATGAGGAAGGCCCAGGGACACTGCTGAGTGAGAAACCCAGTCCAGCACCCTCTTGGAGGACACAGAGGCCCAATGAGGGGCAGGAACTTGTCCAGTCACCAAGCCAGCAGGACTCCCTAGCCTGTGCTGCTTCCACACCCCCACCCCACCTCACCCCCAGCTGTGTGTGCTGGAGGATGGCAGGGGGATAGGGGTGGCTAAGCTGCTACCAGGGAGACACTCCCTCACCACTGCTAAGGGCCAGGCTCTGAGCCACCCATCTGCCCTGAGCACAGGGACATGCATGGCCCCATCCACAGCCCTGACAGTAAGCCAGCCCTTCCCAGCCTGTGGCACCTCTTTGTGCCTCAGTGCCTCCCAGTGGGAAGTCTCTGCCGTTGCAGGAGACTGGGTCACCCAGAGCTGCTGAAGTCACCCTCCACCGTGAGTACCGTGGGCTGGAGAGGCCAGGGGAGCTGGGCCTCACTGTCCCCCCCACCCCGCCCCCAGCGCTCAGCGGGATGGAGGTGCGGTGGTGCACCACCTCAGACCCCGAGCAGCAGAAATGCAGCGACATGAGCAGGGTTTTCCAGGAAGCCGGAATCCAGCCCCACCTCCTGTGCGTCCAGGGCACCTCAGCCGGCCACTGCGTCCAGCTCATCACGGTGAGTCCTGTCCCTTCCGCTCTGCCACCACCGCCTGCCAGACGAGAAGGCTCTGACTCAGGAGAGAGCACACAACAGCTTCATTCACCGGGAAAGGACTGATGTCCCCCCTGCGGGGGTGGGCGATAGGATCTCCTGAGTTTCCCAGGCAACAAGGGCCAGCTTGTTTCCAGCCCAGGGCCAGGCCAGGCACTGGGAGGCCTCAGGGAGGGCCCTTGCTCAGGTGGCGCCAGTGGGGAAAGGTGTCTGAGAGGCAGTTTTTCTTCCACAAGGCCCCTGCTAGAGTGGGGACACTACCCACCCCACCAAGAGGAGCCTAGACAGCAGACTGCTTCCTCAATGGCCTATGGTGGTTACTCACTCTGCCATGGAATTTTCCGGAAGGGGGCTTGTGCGGTTCCTGGGGAAGGAAGAATAGGGGCCAGAAGTCCTGGGTGGGTAGCTGGGAAAGTTCTGAGTGGCAGGAGATCTGCTAACCTGGCACTGATGACACTCAGAGGCGGGACTTTGCTGGCAGGACAGTATCTGGGCAGAACTTTTCAGGGCAAGGGCTACTTCTCCACGTGTCATGGTCCACTAGCTATTTATTTTATTATTCAGGTGGTCACCCTGAAATTGCTCGGTGGTCCAGCAGTGGACCATGATTGACGTCTTGCCCAGCCCTGGGATAGAGGGAAGCCTAAGGGGCAGGCACAAGGTTCCTGGGTTTTCGTTTCAGCTCAGCCTTTGATACGGCCCCGAGACCGAATCTAATCATGGTCCCAGGTGGGCCAAGGGCTAGGGGTCAGTCCCCCCCGGGAGGGTGCAGCTATAGTTCTATTCATGAACCCCATGACACACTAATGGTGTCCTGCCATTTGTGTTTTAAAATAAAAAGGGAAACACTAAACAGGGCATGTGTGGGATTCAGTGTGCATCTTAGAAAAGCCGAGAAACAGGTCTGCAGGAGGCAGATTGGGAGCGAAGAGGGTGAAGGAGACTCACTTTCTACCACATACCATTTTGTACTATCTGATATTTTTACTATGTACATCTATGTAAGTCCTATAAAATTAATAATACTTTTCAAATTAACTAGAGAAACAAGGTGAGCCCTTGGCCTAGGAGAGCTGTCACCTTGGGCCTGGTGCAGTGGGAGCCCCCAGGCGCTGGTGGGGGAGGGGCCTTCAAGGCCAAGCCAGAACCGGCTCCCAAGCCAGACTAAGGACCAGTAAAAAGCTTTGGGGCTTTTCCAGGGGGTCCCAGGCAGAATGGTGGCTATCCCTGAGCTCCTCCGTGAGTGGGCCCTGGGGCCGGGTGGGGCTGACTCACGTGTTCTCAGCAGGCCCTGGAGGCTGACGCCATCACTCTGGATGGAGGAGCCATTTATGAGGCAGGGAAGGAGCACGGCCTGAAGCCCGTGGTGGGTGAAGTGTATGATCAAGGTCAGAGGGCCCAGTGGGAGGAGGGGTGGGAGGCGAGAAGTGGCTCAGCCGTGTGTCCTTGCTGGGCCTGGCCCAACCCTGCCACCCCAGAGCTGCTCAGTAGCCCTGTCCCTGGAGCAGTCCTGGAGTCCTGGTCACACAAACCGTCAGAGGCCCCCCAAATCTCTTTTGATTCCTCCATTTTTCAAGCGTGAAGGTGCCAGAGACACAGAGGGCTGACAGCATCTGTTCTTCCTCATGGAGAGCCCAGCAGCCCCCTTAACTTGCCCCCGAGCTCTTAGCGAGGGGCTGCCCTGTGCCTGGTGTGGCACTGAGCGTGATCGCCCATGGTCAATGAGGCATCGCACTTGAGTGACACTGTCAGAAACAGCAGGAGTAGGAACGGGGCCAGACTAGAGGTGGTGACCAGGAGTGCAGAGCCAGACAGAATGAATCTCAGTTCTGCCCCTTCTTGTGACCTTCTGTCACAACCTCCACTTCCTTAACGGGGATAGTGATCCCTGCTCTGTCACACAGGCTAAATGACTCCGTGGTATTTGGTCAGAAATGTGAGTTCCTTTGCCCTGGTCCATGCACCTAATGCCAGACACGCTGCGGGCCCAGCCTGCCCTTTGTACTTCTCCCATCACCTCCACTTGTCCAATGCCTAGTCTCTGTGACAGCCCAGCTCAGTTGTCATGTCCAGGGAGCTCTCCTGAGCCTTCCCACCCCTGCAAAGGGCCTCCCTTTCCTACTTCCTGCAGCACTCACTCACTCACTATGCTGAGGTCCGGTCCCCTTCTGCCTTGTTTCCTTTGTCATCACCACAGTGAGTCCTCTGAGGAGGCCCCGGTCCTCATCTTTGGTACCCAGCACAGGGTCTTGCTTGGTTCCTTGTTGAATCAATGACTGTCAGATGAGATAGGACACAGTCCAGCCCTGCAAACTGGCCAGCCTTTCCACTCAATGGCCAGAAACATCCCTGCCTCAAAGGCCTCAGACATAACTCTTCCTCTTTAATTAATCAACACACTTATTGGACAGCGAGTAGTAAGCCCAAGAGAGCCAGTTCGTGCCCTCAAAAAGCAGGAGTCGGGTAATAAACCCCTAAACCCCAAACAATGTACTTACAAATGTGGTGGGTGCTGTGGAGAAAGGGAAGGCCATTAGGGAGCAAACAAAGGGTGTGAGCAAACCTATTGAAATAGAGCAGACAGGAGGGCTTCTCTGCGGAGGTGACATTTAAGTTGAACCCAGACAAAGGTGCCAAGTGGGAAAGAGCTTGGTGTAGTCAAAGAACCAAAAGAAAGGCACAGTGAGCAAGTCAGAGGGTGGGACCAAACGAGGCTGCTTAGGTTGGCAGGGGCCAGACTCAGGTGTGAAAGAAGTAACACTGGCTTTGTTTTCTAGAACTCAACTGCTTTCTGATCATGGGCACATTCCACCACAGAGCAGTCGTGTGTGTGTTTGTGAGTGCGTGCACACACGTGTATATGTGTATGCGCATGTGTGTAATAGGATGCCCTCTGGTCATCAGTCCCCACAGACGAGTCATTTCTGTCTTGTCTAAATGGCCCCTTCTGGGCCACATTTGGCCCAGGGGAATCTTATGCAAGGCTGTAGACTCCTGCCCACCCACACGCACCCCATCCAGGGTCTGGAGTAATATGGAACCACCTTGTTAGTTCTCTCACCCTCTCTCCCTCCCTCCCTTCCCCTCAGCACTAGGAAGTTCCATTTTCTAATCTGGGAGAAGCCCCTGCCCCATTTCCCCTGCTCCTCCCAACCACTCTTCTTTCCCTAACTGCAATACCGTTCCCCCAGTCCCTTCTAAGTTCTCTGAAGGGCCTTCATTTTTGAAAAACAAAACTTGCAGGCCACTTTGCTTTTGGTCCAGCTACAGAGCTCCCCTGGCATGCACAAGTGTAGACC
This sequence comes from Lyroderma lyra, assembly GCA_004026885.1. Classification (NCBI taxonomy): domain Eukaryota; kingdom Metazoa; phylum Chordata; class Mammalia; order Chiroptera; family Megadermatidae; genus Lyroderma; species Lyroderma lyra. The sequence continues at coordinate 16,454 of PVJL010009268.1, forward strand.
CAACTAAGTGCCAGCTAACTTGGGAAGGCAAAGGAGAAGCTTAACTAATGAATTAATATCTCACAATAATATCTAGCACATAAGGTTGGAGGAGGGTGGGGTCTGTGATGAGACATAGGGATTGCACCCACTTGCTCTCTCAGAAACTACAATACCAAGCACACGACGCATGCACACCCATGCACACCCATGCACACCCATGCGTGCATGCATCCATGCACCAGTTCACATGGGCTCACACCCGCAAACCCTTCTCCCACAGCCTTCCCAGACAGGGTCCCAGTCTCTTTCATGGCTTCTCCCTTGCTGCCCTCACTCCTGTCCTCTCCTCCTTCTAGAGGTTGGTACCTCCTATTATGCCGTAGCTGTGGTCAAGAAGAGCTCCAACGTGACCATCAACACCCTGAAAGGCGTGAAGTCCTGCCACACGGGCATCAACAGGACAGTGGGCTGGAACGTGCCTGTGGGCTACCTGGTGGAGAGCGGCCGCCTCTCCGTGATGGGCTGCAACGTGCTCGCAGGTGAGGGCTTTGCGCGGGCGGGGCTCCTCCTAACGGGGCTACAGGATTCCATCTCCTTGTCCCGCTCCTGCTCTCCCTCCCACCCGCCACCGTGGGATACCCTCTCTCCAGGCTCACCTTCATTTTGCACCTCATTTTAGCAACAGCACAGTCCCACCTACCCCAGGGGCCTCCCGGACACCTGGTCAGTGCTTTCACTCCCTCCTGTCTTCCGTACTGGCCAGCCCGGTGCTGCCACCGTTTTAGCTTCTGCTTTGTGGCCCCTCCAGAGCGCTCGACTCTCACTCTGTCCTCACGCTGTGCCATCACACCGCCACGCACGTAGAACACGGTGAACTGCCAAAGAGCACCTGGTGTAGGCCTGGTGTAGGTCACCATTTCCAGAAACATCTCCTCAATTTTACGGGGTCAGAAACTTCAAACAAGCTGCTGAATTATACCCAGAATGCTAGCAAGTGGCTCGTCCAAGACTCGCTGCTCCCAATTAATTCACTTACTGAGGGAATAAGGCTTGGGTGCCGGCAGAACACTCCTCGTGCGAGGGAGCCCCAAGTTATCAAAGGGGGTGGCTGAGAATGAAATGCATGAGTGGGTGAGGCTAAGAGCCAGAGCCCTCATTCTGGTGGCCTGGGCAGAAGCCCTGCTTCTCATGCTTTGGGCTTCTTCTCCTGCTCACCCGCTGGCCACCCAGCTGTGTCAGTCTCTCCGGAGTGGACACAATACAGCAATGAGGTGGCCCCTGATGCATGACAGCCACATTCTCACTACTCTTCTAGGATCACGCCACCCCCCGAGTAGAGTTTGGGGTGTCCCCAAACCCCTTGTGCACCAACGTGCTGCCTCCTGGTCTGTTCCACAGGTGACCAGTGCTTGTGGGGCTGCGCGGGGGAGCCTGTGGGACAAACAATAGTCTGAAAGCCCTGACTTTGCTGGCGAGTTGATGGAGATTTAAACCCAGGCTCAGCGTGACCTGCCTCAGAGATGTTCTCTACCTCCTTGAACTTCAGTTTCCTCATCTTGTAAAATGGGAATATTAACTACAATGCTGTGAGGGTGGGAGCAGTGAGAGAATCCACACACCGTCTTTGCACGTGCAGGCACACAGTAGGTGCTCATCGCAGGGAGCTGTCTCTCGGTGGGCGTACCCCTGTTGTACACACACACACACATACGTGCATGTACACACACGTCCACACATGCATGACATGTGCACATGCCTCCATACCTCCCCAAGCCCTGTGTAAGCCAACACAGCCCACAGAGCCCGGAAGCCATGTCCTCTCAGATGGTAGCCAGGTTGGAGTGGTCTATCAGTCAGTCGGGACATTTATTAAATAAATACCTTCTCCCCTGGGAGGATGCCAACAGGACACCAAGAAGGGGAGCTCGCCCTGGAAGAGCTTGGTCTAGCTGGGTGATGAGCACGACTTGACTGGCTCTGTGAAGAGCTGGCATCCTGCTCACCCTGGGTGGCACTGGGGCTTCCTCAGCACCAGATAAATATTTGCCAAGAGGGTGGACACAGGGCCTGGAAACCCTGCGGATCCGACCTCTTCACTCATGACACCTCCCTCTCCCGTTTCCCTCCCCTCCCTGGGTTTTTGTTTGTTTGTTTTTTGTTTTTTTAATGTGGGTAGTTCCCTGGCTGGGAATCGAACCCAGGCCACAGCCGAAGCCTAGCCACTACACCACCAGGGAACTCCCTCCCTGGGTTTTGAGAAGTGTTGTCTATTAAATTAATTATACTCATTAAGTAATAACGTATTTCTTCCCCACTTTCAGTGACTCCCCATGCCGATTTTGAAATGAAACCCTCAATAAGAACAGTTGATAGTTGCTCTGTGTGGCTTTTGGGGGTAAATGTTTTATTTCCCTGAGCTGATTTTAAATAATAACAGTCGCTGCCCACACTTCTGTGGCCCCAGTTTGGAAATCACTGATCAGATCCAGTTCCCCAGCTTTGGGCAGACCGAAGCCTGAAGGGCCCAGCCTCGTGCCTGGGGAGTGCAGCCTGAGGGACCTGAGCCTCCCCTGGGGGACAGGGCAGGGAGTCTGACGCGGTGAGGCTGACTGACCGCCCTCTGCCTCCTTCCCACAGCTGTCAGCGACTATTTCGGGGGCAGCTGCGTTCCTGGAGCAGGAGAGACCAGTTACTCCGAGTCCCTCTGTCGCCTCTGCCGGGGCAACACCGCTGGGGAGGGTGTGTGTGACAAGAGCCCCCTGGAGAGATACTTTGACTACAGTGGGGCCTTCCGGTGAGAGGGGCCCAGGCGGGGCTGGCACGAGGGTGGAGCTGGGTCAGGGGAGAGGCTTTGAGACCACAAGAGCTGGGGAAAAACACCTCGGCAGAGAGGGCCCTGGGGGAGTGGCAGTGTCCGGGCCACCTCATCAAAGCTCCCTTTATATAGTTCATGTACCCTGGTTGGCTTCAAAACATCAAACCAGAATATGCCAGACTGGATTTGCTCATAAGTCAACATGTTTGGTATATTTAGAGAGGTGAGGGCTCAGAGAGAGACAATGACAAAGAGCCTTTTGCCACTCCCACGTCCCTGTTCTGGTGTTTCAGAGCAGCAGCGGGGCGGGTAGTAGGAGTGGGGACGCGTGGCCGGGACCCCTCGGTTCAGGCTAGCACTTTCCATGAGCCCACAGCTGTGGTGCACTTCCGTGTCTGGGGGCTGCCACGGAGCCCTGCGGACCCTGGCTTCAGTGCCCCCACCCAGAAGTGGGAGCCTGCCCACGCCCTCGCTCCAGGGTGTGACCCGGGGAAATGCCATTTGTGGCACAGAGAGAAAAACAGTCCTCAGGTTTCCAAGCCAGAGACCGTTGCCCACTCCACCTCTTCTGGTGTCGTCACACCAGTCCAGTCCCTGCTTATTTGCGGGCTCTGGGGACCTAGACAGTCCCTTTGCCCAGCAGAGCCTGACCTCCCTCACTGGGCAGTGGCATATGGAGGATACATAGAAGTCTGGTCCCTTCAGCTCAGGGTTTGCTATGGCCTGAGAAGGTCTAGTCCAACCCCTTGCCTCCGGACAGAGTCATCTTCAAACCCCCCTGAACCTTAAGGCTGATGGTGGCAGCTGCCCCGCGAGCGCCTGCTCCTTTCGGGCCCGGCTGCACGGCCTCTAGCCCAGCGGTGTCCCAGCTTCTGGCTCCCCTGGGCCACACACTCAGTACACTAGCGCTAACGATAGCCGATGAGCTTCACGTGCATCATTTTCATAATGTTTTAAGACAATCTACGAACTTGTGTTGGGCCTGAGCCGTCCTGAGCCGCACGCGGCCCTCGGGCCACAGGTTGGACGAGCTTGCTGTATACAGATTAGAGGGGCCCTCTCCCTGCGGGACCACTTTCTCACCCCCACGTCACAGACGATGAGGCTAGGTGGCTGCACTCCTCGGCAAAGCACCACAGCCAACAAACAGGAGCACTGGGACCCGGGACTGCATGACTGTGAAACCACGCCCGCCATGACCGCCCCGCCACAGCCCAGGCCAGGCCTCCGGAGGTGGAGGATGGGCAGCTGCCAGCGGCTGCAGCAGCCTGGCCCCAGCCCGGCTCACAGGGTTTCCCCCCACAGGTGCCTGGCAGAAGGGGCAGGGGAGGTGGCCTTTGTGAAGCACAGCACGGTGCTGGAGAACACTGACGGTGAGTGGGAGGGGCAGGCCTCGGCGGCAGCCAGAGCTGCCGGGTCTCCGCAGCGGAGTTCAAACCGCTCTGCGGGCAAGGGGCCCATTTGTTTATGGTATTGGGTTCCGTTTCCACCTGAAGACTGGGTTCTGCTTTTGAAAACAAAGTTTACAGCTTCTGTACTAGCTCTCTCTACCTCCCTTCCTGGCATTTTTCTCCTTTTACCTGAAGAAGCCGCCCCTTATCTCTGGACAAGGTCTTATGGAAGATGTGCTGGTCCATTATATCATTGTCATTTAAATTTTTTTAAACTTTGAAATAACTGAGCTTTAGAAAAGTTGCAAGAATAATTCAAAGAACTCCCATTTATTCTTTACCCAGAGTCCAACTTTTAGCATTGATTTATCATTCTTTCTGCATGTGCATGTTCTTTCTGAACCATTTGAGAATACGTTTGCCTGCATCATAGCCCTTGAATACATGTATCTCCTAAGAACTAGGAGAGGTGTGCCTAGCCACAGTAGAGTTATCAAACTTGGGAAATATAACATTGACCCAATAGTATTATCTAATCTGCAGTCCATATTCCAGATTCACTAATTGTCTCAATTCTGTCCTTTGCAGCAATTTTGTCCAGGCCAGGACGTAGTGTAAGATCACACAAGGTATTTAGCTGTTAGGTCTCTTTAGTTTTCTAACTTTGAACAGTTTCTCAATCTTTTTTTGTGTGTGTAAGACATTGACGCTTTTGAAGACTCAGTTATTTTATAGACTGTCCCCTAATTTGGATTTGCCTAAGGATATTTATATTTTAATTGATGTATAATTTATACACAGCAAAATGCACTCTTTTTCAAGTACAGTTCTATGAGTTCTGCCAAAATCATATAACCAGCACCACAATGACGATAGTGACGGTGATATATCCTTCATCCCAAAAGTTTCTTCTAGTCAACCCCACCCCCATCCCACCCTGGCAACCACCAACCAGGCTTTTGTCTCTATAGTGTTGGCTATTCCAGGGTGTCTGATCATTGTCCATTTTTAAAAATCATTATCTCTTTGCATTTTAAATCAGAAGGTCCATCATGTAGTCTTCCATTCATGAATGCAAACATGAACCAGATTTGAGAAAGAGAAAAAAGATGTCTAAAATAGGAGGACAAACAGGATTGTCTCCAGAGCAGGACAATCCTATGGAAATAGGTAGCAAGGACTTGGGTCCCCAGATGAGTCAAGCAAAGGAGAATTTGGAAGGTAGAGAAAGAATAGGACTGTTTTGAGTTAAAATTGGCTCTATTAAAATTTTGATAGTAATCTAAGGCAGTCTAAGGAAGTAATTTTTTAAAGGGTATCTTCATGAAAAGAGATTAGTAAGAGCAAAAGAGTGGAATTGACATAAATGTCTAAAGTATGTGAAGTGACGTGGCTTTAATTGTCCATAGCCAGTGGAAAACAAGAATGGCAGATTGAAGCACCTAAGCGATGCATTGGTCTCACGGGAAAGCCAAATGATCCCCCAGAGCTCTATACAAGGTTTTGCAGCAGTTTAAAAATAGAGGAAAGTTGGGGAGTGGGGAGAGAATGATACTGAGTAATTGCTGAGAGTGCTATAAATCATCATGTAGTCATTAAAAATGACCTTTATAGAGTTTTCCAAACTATTACTCTCTTGGTTTTTGGTTTTTGGTTTTAAACAGCTTTGGAATGAACAGTTTTCATGATCTCACAAATTATCTTTTCCGCTCCTATTTAGTAAGTACTAGCAGAGCTTTATCCTCCTCACTTTACAATGTCTTTTAATATTCCTATTTGATGTCAATATTCACTCTTTCAAGTAAATCTTGTTCTCTATTACAAATGAGCTTTCCGGAAAGTTTCCAATAATGTGGGAAAACACTTTAAAATGATAAGTGAACAAAAAGTAGGATGCAAGATTGCCTATCCGGTATGTCCTGAACCATATTAAAAATGGTTAAAAACTAAAATAGAAATAAGGACTTAGAGGAAACATACAAAAATATTAATATTAATAGTCGGATTAATATTGTATTAATGTGTGGGCGAAGCCTCGCAGAGTCTCACTTTCTCAGTTCTGGGTGGACTCTGTCCGCCATGGCGCTCTGCTCACAGGCACACTCAGTGCCCGCGGAGCCGTGCACTCCTGGTACGTTTCTCTCTGACTCTCTTACTTTTTATCTTTAATAAACTGTTCTGTTTATATGTGTGTGTTATTGCCAGATACCTCAAATCCATTTTATTAGTAGAAATTGGTGAGAAGTAGAAAAATTGAAGAAAATAGACCTGTCTATTGAGTCACCTGGTCTTGTAGGGTGCAACCACCAGTACATTCTGAGTTCCTCCTCATTCTGAGTTCTGGGTTCTCAGCCCCTGTTAAAATTCTGGTTGTCACCTGGAGGACATGGGTCTGTGACCCATGACACCTTCCCCTCTCCATAGGTCCCCTCTCGTGAGACCCCTGAAGCACCTCCCCTGACAGAATTTGGCTTACCACAGGCTTCCCATCTTCCCAGGAAAAACCCTGCCCTCCTGGGGGCAGCCACTGCAATCAAAGGACTTTGAGCTACTGTGCCGAGATGGTAGCCGGGCTGATGTCACCGAATGGAGGCAGTGCCACCTGGCCCGGGTGCCTGCTCACGCCGTGGTGGTCCGGGCTGACACAGACGGGGGCCTCATCTTCCGGCTGCTCAACGAAGGCCAGGTGAGCTCAGGGCACCCCACACGGCTTCTGGAGTGGTGCTGGGCCTTCCTGTGTCTCTCCAGGGAGGCAGCTCAGAGTTAGAGCCAGCGTGGGGCTGGGCCAGCCAGACCAGGAGAGGCAGGACCCAGAGAGCCCCCTCTGGGGAGACCCCACTGGGGATCTGACCTCAGGCCGGGTCAGGGTAATGAGGCACCTTCTATGCTAGCTGGCAGTGAGGAGGGCTGGCCAGACAGGGGAGACCAGGGGACTCAGGCACCCCTCAGAGAAAGTTCCTGATACCTGTGGCTCTTAAAACCAGAGCATACAAGCAAATAAACAAAATGACAAAACTAATAAATGTGAAAGTACACCATTAATTAAATGTGGTGAATAATGTTTTGCTAAAACTACTACTTACAAGATCAAGTTTCTGACTGCTAGGCACACCAGCTTTAGTTTTGCCCCATTCGTGCCACCACTGCCCAGCCCTGTTGCTTGTGCTCAGTCCCATCCCACACCTGAGCCACGAGTCATGTGTCCAGTCGACTGAGTGTGACGAGGCAGCACGCACTGAGGGAGCACAGAGGAAGGAGGGACGGGGTGCCTCACCTGGTCCCCCGAGCGTGTGCCCGGCCTAGGGCACAGGAAGAAGGAGGTGGTGACTGAAGTGGGAGGAAAAGATGTGGCCCCAACAGTACCTCACCAGCCCCGACCCCCACCCCTTGACACAGCGTCTGTTCAGCCATGAGGACAGTAGCTTCCAGATGTTCAGCTCTGAGGCCTATGGCCAGAAGAACCTGCTATTCAAAGATGCCACCTCCGAGCTGGTGCCCATTGCCACACAGACCTATGAGGCATGGCTGGGGCCTGAGTACCTGCATGCCATAAGGGGTCTCCTCTGTGACCCTAACCGTAAGTGCACCTGTCTCCCCTCCCACTGTCTCCCACCCCAACTGACCACAAGAATGGCAAGGCCTTGGTCTGGAGACCAGGCCGAGGGAGGACACCCACCCCGGGAGCTGTGCCCCCGTGGCCTTGATGGGAACCTGTGGCTTCCACCACCCTGCCTCTGGGGGTTTGGGAAGGAGGCATCTCTGGAGTCCAGTGGCCTGGGGCTGCGTAGAAGCCCCACCTCACCAGGAGGGAGGATGCAGGCCATCAGGGCCTGTCTTGCGAAGGGTCTCCTCAACCCCCCACACCAAAGTCATCAAGTTCTGCCATCTTCCCTCCACAATGCCTCCCTCCTTCTCCCCTCCCCACGGCCATGGCCCTGGCCCAGGCGTTGTCTCTCTCACCGGGACCACTAGAGCCATCTACACATGGGCTTCCTGCCTCTGCCCCCATCTCCACGGAGCCTCCACTCCACCCAGGGAGATGGTGTGCTGCGGAGTCAGATACACGGCAGCCGTGATCTGCCTCAGGCCCCCTCACAGCCCTGAGAAAGAAGAACAAGTCTCCCTTTTCTGTATGAGGACACAGGATCAGATGGTTAAATAACTTACCCTTTTATAGCTAACGAGGGCAAGAGCCCAAATTTCTCTTAAGTGTGACTCCAAGCTCTCCCTATGGCGGCCCCGGCCCCCACAGCTCCCACTCACAGGCCGTGCTCAGGGCAGCCCCTAACGCAGGCGAGCACGCAGCGACCCTGTGCTCACACTCACACAGGGCTGCCTCCCTACCTGCACTGGTGTGTGCTGTCCACCCCCGAGATCCTGAAGTGCGGGGACATGGCTGTGGCCTTCAGTCGGCAGAGGCTCAAGCCGGAGATCCAGTGTGTGTCGGCCGAGTCACCGCAGCACTGCATGGAACAGATCCAGGTGGGGGCCACACCCGAGGGGCAGCGCCAGCGGGTGGGGGAGTGGCGACAGTGCCTGGGGTGGTCCTTACCACCCTCCCCCTGCCCCAGCTGGTCTGGAGGATGCAGGGCAGCCTGGGGAGAAGAAGGTCTCTTGTGACAGCCCCCTAGAGAAAGGGGAGGAGGAAGGGCACACGCAGGGACCAGCCCCCCCACTCCAGGGAGCAGGGCAGAGGGGGGCTGTTTCCCCTGTGGGAACCCAGGCACTGCTCCCTGAGCAGGTGGCCAGGAGCAGGAGCATGAGACCGGCCCAGCTCGGCACTGGCCAGCCCTGTGGCCTTGGGCAAGCCCCTTCCCCTTTCTGAGCCTCAGTTTCCCCTTGTGCACAACAAGGACCATCTTAGCTCATAGTTTGTTGACAGCAAACCTTAGTCAGAGATAGATTCTCTGTCAACCACAATCCAGAACCCAAAAACTGATCTTTCAGATCTAAAGACAATAGACTCTCCCTTAACTGGAACTCAAGCAACCGGCATTCTCAAGCAACCAGCAAAAGAATTATTATTTATTATTATATTAAATAATCATTTAATATAAAAATTAAAATTACTTAGCTGGTTGCTTGAGTTCCCACTAACAGAGAGTCCACTTACATTTATCCGGCATCTCCCAATCCCCGTGGGTGCCGGTTAGCTGAGAGTCTGGTGTGTGTGAAAAAATTCTTCATAGAGAGAGAGATGAAGCAAAACAGTACTTTCCCTTACCAAGTGTACACCGGCAGCTTCTGTTCCACCCTAGTCTTTTGTTTTAAGCGTGTCATGCCCCATTGAATTGATTTGGCATCCACTAACACGCCGGCCAGCTGCAGTTAAAGGCGCTGGTCCTGGGGGCAGAGGCCTGTTCAGCTCTGTTCTGCTTCTCGGACTGGAGGCTGAGGCCAGGACTCGGAGGCGGCCCCGAGGAATGAGGGCCTCCTGGGGCCACAGGTGTCCTGGAAGCCCCTTGGTTCCTGGGTTCCTTCCCCTGCTGTTTCTTAAGCACAAGTAAGTGGGGCCTGATGGTGAGGAGCTCTTTCTAGGGTGGTCCCCAAGCTCAGGACAGGCCACAGCCTCTCAAGAGTGTCCACCCAGCCTCAGCTTTATGCCTCAGCCCCGTAACCTCCTCCATGGCTCATTCATCCATTTGCACACACATTCAACAAATACTTCTTACACCCGTGCTGTGTGCCAGCCCTTGGCCAGGTGCTGGGGATCCAGTACAGTGCCCCAGGACTCTGAGGACTGACACTCCATGGGGAGACCCCATACCAAACATGAGGGCAGTGATCATGCTCAGTTCTGCTCAGGAAACATTCAGAACGAGGAGGCCTTCTCCTGGCCGCAGGACGCCCTCAGAAAACATTTGCTGAGAGGATGAAACAGACACCCATGAACGAAAGTGCTGGTGGTCGTCGGTGTCAGGCCTCCGGTCCTCCAGGTGCCCCTCCTGCCTGCGCCGCTTCACTAGAAGAGGAAGGGGCTAAGGGGGCAGGATGGGGTCTTTGGGGGAAGGGAGCCTGAGGCCAAAGGCCCTGAGAGACCCAGCCCTGGTACCTCCATCCGATCCTGATACCCAGAGCCATCCTGGAGCCCACCCCAGCCTGGCTGCCCTTTTTGTCCCCTTGCAGGCTGGGCGAATTGATGCAGTGACTCTGAGGGGTGAGGACATTTACATGGCGGGGAAGACATACGGCCTGGTTCCCGCAGCGGGGGAGCACTATGCCCGTGAGTGCAGGGGCCAGCCTGCGGGCCGGCTGGGAGGTGACTGATTATATGTAAACTGCCCCCTCAGCCCGGCGTTTCCCAAAGCTCCAGCTCTGCCTCAGTTCCTCTGCCCCGGGGCTGACTGCTGTCTGTCTGTCACAGGCAAACCCCTCCTGCCCCCAGGCCTCAGGTTCCCAACCAGTCATTGAAAGTCTGGTAGGAGTCAGCAAACTTTCTGTAAAGGGTCAGGGAGTAAGCACTTTGGGCTTTGCAGGCCACGTACAGACTCTGCTGCATGTTCTTCCCTTTCAACAACCCTTTAGAAATGTAAGAACCATTCCCAGCTTGCACCCCAGGCTGTACAGAAGCAGGCCGAGTAGCTTGCCGACCCTGGACCAAAGGCCTCCTCGGCCTCTTCCAGCCTAAGCACGTAGCTCATGGAAGGGGCCCCTTCCTGCCAGCTCGTGTACACTTGTGCAGGGGGCTGGGCTAGGGCCCGGGCACTCTGTCCTCTTGGTGGTGACCTCAGGTCTCTTCCACTTGGAGGTGAAAAATCTCTGGGCTTAGAAAAAATTCTTCTGCAGCCTCAGCTAAGCTTCTGCCTTTTTCCTAGGAAGTGAGAAAAACACCACCTGGGTGTAAGGAAAGAAAGAAATCCCTCTGGGCGAGGACTGTTGGCGGGCAAGGGGCAGGGAAGAATCCTGAAAGTAGAGTCTCGGGCTGTTTCTCAGCCATGGGAGGACAGGCTGGGGTCCCAGGACCAATGTGCCCGCTGCATGCCCCCTGGCCCCCTGGCCTGGGCACACCTGAGCCGGTGCAGCCAGGCCCGGACGCGGGGTGGGGAGAGGCAGGCCCGGACGCGGGGTGGGGAGAGGCAGGCCCGGACGCGGGGTGGGGAGAGCCAGGCACAGGACCACCGTGGTGGGAATACACAGGAGGTACAAAGTGAGGGAAGAAGGGGCCCCTGGGTGTGCCCCCGGGTCTAGCTTTCCTGCTAAGGCCCGGAAAGCATAGATGAGGGGCCTCACTGGTGTCTCCTCCCCCAGCGGAGGACAGGAGCAACTCGTACTTCGTGGTGGCCCTGGTGAAGCGGAACAGCTCCCACGCCTTCACCCTGGATGAGCTGCGGGGCAAGCGCTCCTGCCACCCGGCCTTTGGCAGCCCTGCCGGCTGGGACATCCCTGTGGGCACCCTCGTGCAAAGGGGCTTCCTCCAGCCCAAGGACTGTGACGTCCTCACAGGTGCCTCCCTCCAAGGGAACACAAACTGGAAAACACTTCTTTGGGGTTGGCTGGGGTTGGGGACCCTCTCTCAACAGGACCCCAAAGAACGCAACCCTAGAGCAGTTTCCTCATCCTCTTTGACGTGACCCTTGCTCTTGGGAAGGTTGGGAAATCCTCTTGGCCACACCATGACCACCTGGGCTGCCTGTCTGGTGGTTCTGTGGTGCCATGGTGCCCCTACCCACTTACTCACCCGTGGGCGTGGGGGGCGGGGTGGGCATGGGCTCTGGGCCTGGCTGTACCACCACCCAGTCATGGCGCCGTCCCCGTCCCCTAGCAGCCTTGGGTGTCAGGGGGACCAGTGGAAAGTGGCCAGCCATCTGTGTAAGTGCTGAAGAAGGCACGTTCACCGAGCACCCACCCTGTGTTGGATCATGGTGCAAGGACGGCGAGAGGGGGCTGGCAAGACGCTCGGGCTGACTGCATGCACACTCGGCCCTGGCTGGCGCCTCGGGGGACACTCTTTCTCCTAAGCACCCACACAGGCACACAGAGGGTGTCAGGGTTGGCTGCTCCCACTCCCAGACAACTGAGCAGAAGAGCTTAGAGGTAGTGAGTTCCCCATCCCTGAGGGAGTGCGAGGGAGGCTTAGGTGACCTTGCCAGAGGCTGTCCGTGGGGTTCCTCTATCCACACAACCTCTGCGCCCCCCCAGAGCCACTCTGAACTGGGTGGGCCGGGGAGCGAGTGGGCGGCCAGGCGGGTGGCCAGACCCCACGGGCGGCGGCCCGCCCAGCTACTCCCTGGCGCCCTCTCTGGGCCAGCCCTGAGCACAGCCCTTGCCCCCGCCCAGCGGTGAGTGAGTTCTTCAGCGCCAGCTGCGTGCCTGCCAACGGCCCCCAGCGCTACCCGGCCTCGCTGTGCGCGCTCTGCGCGGGGGACGAGCAAGGCCGCAACAAGTGCGTGGGCACCAGCCAGGAGAGGTACTTCGGCTACAGCGGCGCCTTCAGGTACTCTGGTGGGCCTGGAGGTGGGCCTGGGGCCGGGCACAGAGGCTGGGACCCTCCTGCCAACACGCGCTCGTCCTCTTGTGTGGAAGGTGCCTGGTTGAGAATGCAGGGGATGTCGCCTTTGTCAAGCACACGACCGTCTTTGACAACACAAATGGTACGCGGCGGGGACTGGGGCCAGAGCTGGGCTATGTTCTGGAGGGAGGCTGCTCCCCGGCACGATCTAGAACCCAAATGTTGCCAGGATTGGGGGCCAAGCTGCAGTGGGAAAAACTGAGTCTAGAAACCTCTGCCCCTTGGGGGTCCCAGGGTCTCCAAGAGCCTCATGGTAAGAACAGGTGGCACCTCTGGCCACGTGTCCCGGGGTGCAGGACACACCACAGCCTTTACTGGCCTGGAGTCCAAATCCCCATTCCATCAAAATAATGGAAACTCAATCTCAGTCAATGTGGAGAGACCCCTCCTGGAGTATTTATGGGGTTCCAAGGTGTGTGGGTGTGGGTGGCAGGGGCTTTTCTCCATTGGGTCATCACTTCACATCAGCATCTGGTCTTCAGGTCAATGCCAAGTGCAGGGAAATCACTCTGGAGCCCCTGGGCCATGAGCAACAGGGCACGCCCCCCCATTCGTGTCACATGGCAGTTTCCCTCTGGAGTCACGACCCCGGACTTCCCATGGGAAACATAGCTCGGGAACGGGAATGCTGTGCTCTAGGACCCCCAGGCCCATTCCTGGGGTCATGTCAGGGCTCAGGGCTTTTGAGCGTGCTTTACCTCCTGCCTCCTCGTTCTTTGTCCGTCAGGGAATCTACCGTTCTAAAGGCTGTTTGCCTCCAGCACCTAGCGTTTGTACTCTCCGTACAACCTGCCTACCCACGAATGCTGGAGGCGGTCTTCTCCACCCTGTCCTAACACGTCCATGCCCAGAACCTCAGTGCAGAAAGGCACAATGTGGCCCAAAGGAGAAGTGAAGATTGGCAAAAAGGAAGCAAGATGTGCAGGGAGAAAAACATCAGTTAGCAGTTCAAAACTCAGATCCCACCCTGCCTATGAAGGTCACGGGGGCTGCAACGGAGCAGGGAGGCTCCAGGCCCTGTTACCACAGCTTCTCTCCCAGCCATCCTCCCACCAAGAGCACTGGGGATCGTCCCCCAGGAGCAGGAAGCTGAGTGCTCCTGCAGGAGCCTATGAGCCCTGCCTGGTCCCAGCCCCGGGCCCTCTGTGGTCAGGGAGGCCTTGCAAGAATCACCTGCAGTGAGACGCCCACCTTCCAAGGTTGCTCATTTCCCTTTATTTTTCTCTACTCATGGGCCCACCTGGAGTTCCTTCTGGAAATGAGAAGAAGGTGGATACTAAGTGAATACATAAAACAGAAATAATGTGACTCCCAAGGGCATTGTTTCTCGGGGAGCCCGTGGACCAAATACTTGCTTCACAATCACTGGGATGCTGGCTTAGAATGCAGGGTCCTGGGCCCCAGTTTAGACTTATTGAAAGAGATTCTCTGTAAGCAGGGGCCTTGGAACTGCCTCTTACAGTTCCACACATAATGTCATACCCCTTCCAGGTTGAGAACTGCAGCCATTAGGGGAAGTGGTCAATCACCACTTTCAGGAACCCCCTTGCACCCTCTGGCCTGAAACCTATAACACAGCTGGGCGTTTTGCTGGGAATGATTAAAAGCCTCAGTTTCTCCACCTGTAAAACAGGGGTGATTATACCTGCCTTGCATTACTGTCGCGAGGTTGGAACAATGCTTATAAAAGGCCTGTCACGTAGTAGGTACTCCCTACGAACGGCAGCTCCTGCCGACACAGCTGGGCTCTCTCATCCTGGTAATAGAGCAGAGCAGTTGGAGAATGCAGAGCTGGCCAGATATTACCACCACACCCCAGTCAAGAATTTGGGGATCTGGGAGGAGAACAGCCCCTCTCTTTCTCCCTCCTCCCCTCCCTTCCCCTCTGCTACACCCTCTCAGGCCACAATTCTGAGCCCTGGGCTGCTGAGCTCAGGTCAGAGGACTATGAGCTGCTATGTCCCAATGGGGCCCGGGCTGAGGTGTCCCAGTTCGCAGCCTGCAACCTGGCACAGATACCGTCTCATGCCGTCATGGTCCGGCCAGACACCAACATCTTCACCGTGTATGGACTGCTGGACAAGGCCCAGGTGAGCCAGGGCAAGGGCTACATCACTGGGGGATGGGGGTGGGGGGTGTAGAGGTGAGCCAATTCCCCAAGACACCTGAGTCAGCCTGGAGCAGACCTCAGGGGAAAAGGAGAATGCCTGGGGAAAATTCCATGATTTTTCACTTAGCCAAGGACATCCCTGCAACCAGTATTAATTTTTCCTTCTCAGCGGGACTATTCTTGTGCGATCTATAAATAAACATAGCAAACCTCTCTTGGTTTCACATCATCTTGTAGTCATAAACCCACTGCCCTTTAAAGCAAAACCTTTTCAAAGAGTTGTCTCTGCTCTGGACCCTCCTCGTGGTCTCTCTCAAGGACAGAGACTACTCTTGAGCAGCCCTGACAACCAGAGCCCTGAAACCGCCCAGGTCAAGGGGACAGTGACCCGAGTTTCTCAGCCAGTCCTCCCAGCCTCCTTCGATGGTTCCTCCTCATTTCCCCAGCCTACAACTGCTGGAGTGCCCCAGGGTTCGGTCCATGCCTACGGCCCTGTGGCTCTCACGCACCCCCACGTCATTCACTTCCATCTGGATACTGATGGCTCCTGAATGTACATCGTCAGCCCTGCTGCCTTCCACCCTTCAGTCTCAAACTTGCATCTTTAACAACTGCCTACTTTGACATATCAGCTGGTTTTTCTGTCAGGCATCTCACACTAAACAAATCCTGCCCTCAGTCTTCTCCCCCTCTGTGAAGAGCAGCTTCGGCCTTTCAGTTCTCTCAGGACTCATCCTGGACCCCAGTCTTCCCCTCACGCTCCGTGTCCAACCCGGCAGCCACGCCTGCTGGCTGCACTTTCAAATGCAGCTAGCCTTTGAACCCAGGAGTCCTGGGTTCCTAACCCACTCCCTCTCCATTTCTCCCCTCTTCTCCCTGGACCCTCCGGCCTGACCTGGGGGAAGGACCCTGTGTGGATGTGCATTCTTCGGGGGAGAAAGCTGATAGCTTTCATCAGATCCTCAAGAGGATCCTTAAGTCCCCCCGCAAAAAAAAGATTGATAGCCACTTTACTCCTTCCTACTATGGTAGCTTCATCATCTCTTGCTCCAAATCCCCTGTGATGACTGATGGGTTGCCAGACTTATGATTTCAAATCGGAGTCTTGGCGCCCTCAACTTCCCTGCTCTTTAGCTCTCTGTACGTAAAGCGACGACTAGCAGCTGGCACCCGGGTGGCCGTTTGTGAGCCCGGAGGCAAAGCAGGTCTACGTGTGGTGCTTCCAGGACCTGTTTGGAGATGACCACAATAAGAACGGGTTCAAAATGTTCGACTCCTCTGACTATCATGGCCAAGACCTGCTCTTCAAGGATGCCACAATCAGGGCAGTACCTGTTGGGGACAGAACCACCTACCGCGAATGGCTGGGCCTCGATTACGTGGTGGCGCTGGAAGGCATGCTGTCTCAGCAGTGCTCGGGCACAGGTAGGGTCTCACCTGCTCGGCAGGCAGCTGTGAAAGCCCTGGATGGGCCAGTGCACACCCCACAGGGGAGGAGTGGGCATCCTGTCACATTCCCCTGCCTGCATCACGCCGAGCCTTTCACCTGCAAACCTGGAGTGAAGTGATGGGCACTCTGGGTCGTTACAGATGATCAAGGTGAAGTGTGCTAGGAGAGTCTGACAGGAAGCCTGCAGTTACAGCTAGCTGTGTAACCCAGACAGACCTGGATAATGAATATAAATACTAAAAATAATCTTCCAGAGAGGATGAGGCAACGACATAAATATACATGTAGTATAATTTTGAAAGGAATGAATATGTAAAGAAACCAAGGGAAGGAAAAATTGTAACGGGATAGCAAGGGGAGCCTGGGTGAGTTAAGTGCCCGGAAGCGCGCCCTGCCGAGCCCTGCACGTGCGTGCAGCCCAGGCCCCCCTAACGCTGTGCTCCATCCCGCAGTGGCCACGGCCTCCGGGGCCTCGCTGCTGCCGCTCACGCTGGCCCTCTCGGCCAGCCTCCTCCAGCTCTGCCCCTGAGGCGGCTCTGGGCAAGCCTCACCCTCCTTTGGAATGGACACCGACGTGGAAATCTCTATGAATAAGGCTGTCCTCCTCAATAAATCCAGGTAGCACTGCCCAGAGAGAAACGTGCAACGGGAGAGGACATGTGAGACGCCGTGCAGATTCTCAGAGCTGTGAGCCCAACATGGAAGTTTCTGTGCCTGCTTCAAAGTGGAATAAAGATGAATGTTAAAGTCCCCCAACCTCACGTTGGGCGTAAGCAGGTCTCTCCTGCTGGAACCCAGCCTCTGCCTCCCAGGCACCACCTGTCGCCCTGCTACCTGAGGCGTGCTGGCCACCCTCCCAGTCACGGCCCACCCACACGCTGCCACTGCTTCCCTGCAAATCCGCTGGCTCCCACCACATGGGGCCCCACCGGGCTTGGCTTTGGTAAAGACCAGTTACCAAGGAAACAGGCTGAGCCCGGGCGTCCCACACGGCCTTCTCTGCTGGAGCCACTCAAGGGGGCCTGGTGAGAGGACAGGGCCTGCCTGCCCCTCCCCTGTCAGGTCCCACTTGCCCCTCTGGAGAACGGACCCTGCACCTCCTGTCAGCCCCGGCTCCATCTGTCCCCTAGGCTCTCCGTTCCAGCCTCCCTCCTGAGGACACCCAGTCTGTCCACTGAGGCACCCACCAGGTGAGGCTACAGCCAGGCCCTCCAAGGAGGAGAAGCCACTGGGCACAGGCAGCACCTGTCCCTGTCCTCTGTGGCTTGGCGTGGCCCAGGCCATTGCATCCCCGGTTGTGCTGGGCTGGTGAGGGCAGGGAGTTCAGGGCTAGACCATAGGGATGAGACCCTTAAGGGCTCCTCAGACAAAGGAAATGCTCCTTAGTAAGAATTTTTACTAGGTGTGGGGCTTATCCTGCCTAAACGCCTGCCTGTTGCAGGGAGAGCAGGCCTCAGAACGGGGCGTGCTGTGGGGCCTGCGTCTTGCTGAGTCAGTTGCACCAGGCTCTGTGCTGGGGTTAGGCCCAGTCGGCAGGAGTCCCCACTCCTGCGTTTCCTCCTCTTCCGCTCCATCTCAGATTATCCCCTTCTCCTACCCCCATGTGACACCCACCACTCCACAGCCACTCCGGTGCACCTAGCAGCCCTTCAGACTGAAGGGCTCAGCTGGGACTGCCTGGGGAGCTCCAGGACCTGGAGAAGGAGGTGGCCCAGGTGTCTGGGGCAGAGTGAGGAGCCAAGGAGATGTCATTCTCTTTGGCAAAGGAGCCAGAGACCTGGGTTAGGACTGATGGGAGCTCCGGCTGCTCACAGGGTGAGCAGGGCAGGGCGTCTCTTCACCCGGCCCTGTACCCAGTGGGCCCAGGGGCCACTCACTGGCGAGGAAGGGGCCCTCCTCCCTGTCCCCGTGAGAGTCAGCAGGAAGTGCCTGGAGAGGATCCTCTCTCTACTCCATTACTGCCAGGGTTGTCTGAGGATCCAGAAAGTTTCCAGAACTGCCAGCTTGTACTCTGAATTCTGCTCCTAGAAAAAAGTAAAGAGAGAAGAAACAGGAGCAAGCCACTCTCGTCAGCAGACTAGGAGCCGCGTGGGCCCTGAGCTATTTGCATCCCAGTCTGCGGGGGCCTCAGGGATGCTGATGACAAGCTGGGTTCCCAGTGCTGCGCCCCCACTTGTGGGTGTCGGAATGGATCCCTTCCATCTCTCAGCAGCAAAGGAGGCACCTGGCAGCATCCTGGCCACAGCCGAAGCATCCGGAGGGGTCCTGGTCACCATGCTAGGGCAAGCCCACGCCCCACTGCGGGGCCAGCAAGCAGCCTCTGCTGCCTCCTTCACTGCAGGGAGCGAATGATTCTTCTCTGACCTGATGATGGTTTGATTTTTTTAAAGGGAGATTTGTGTGGTGCCTCCAGGGGTGTGACTCACAGATGGGGTGACCTGCGTGAGTGCTAGGTGATGTTTGATTGTCAGGTGACAGCAGGGGGCCAACGCTGTGTTAGTGCTAATAAAAAAATGTTGGTTTGTTTTCCAATAAAGCCGAAGCACCCGGCTCCTGCTGAGGCACGGATTCGGATAGAACATCTGCTGATGATTGGTTTTGTCCCCTTGGTAGTCTGCGGCTGGCCTGCCCCAGGCCGTGCCCCTGCCCACTCAGCATGGCAGCTTCCACTCAGAGCCCTGTTCCCTGAGAGCCACAGTCAGGGACCAGTCTGGGCCCCTGGCCAGTGAGGCCTGCACCTGGCCCCTCCAATCCGCACTGGTCCCTGGCACATGGAGCTGCCGCCAGCCCCCCAGCCCTGTTGCCTGCGGACCGGACGCAGAGGAGGGTGCGAAGTCCCCCACCTCCCCCGCTCTGTGTCTCTAAAATAAGCCGCCCACACCTTTTTATTTTTTTATTTTTTGGGGCAAATTTGCTGCTAACTCGCCTGAGTAGGGGCAAGCGGGGCTAGATCTCCGCCACTTCTCACAGCGGGCACTCTCTGGCCTGCCCGGAAGTGTGACGGCCAGGCCGGGCTTGGGCAGGGCCCGGCTCCCTCGCGACACACTCTTCTCCCTCAGCTCCCGCCCTTCGCTCTACTCCCAGGCTACCCTCCCTCCGTCGCTGCAGCCGTGTCACAGAGCTGGGTCTCACTCCCCACCGCACACATGTCATTCCTGGGCAGTTGGCTCAGTCATGAAGCCAGGGGGCCTGGGAACCTGGTGGCAGAACTTGTTGACTGTGTTTCTCCACCACCTGGCAGTTTCGGCCACTCAGCTCTCCTGGCGCTGCCCCTGACCCCCTTGAAGCTTTGGGAGAGTTCCTTAACATCTGAGCCCCAGCTCCTCATCTGAAAAATAAGCAAATTAATAATACCCACCTGGTGAGATTGTTGCAAAGCTTTGCTTATACTACACATAAAACACTCAGCACTGTGCTTGGCACGTCATGGGGAAGACACTCACTCCAGACTATTGCTATTACTCCAGGAGCCTGTATTTTGCACTTAGGTTTCAAATTCCTGACAGCGATCATCTGATTGGACAAATGTGGGTCAGGTGTCTCCTATTGGACCGATCCGCTCAGGGTGGCAGCAGGGTGCCTAGCTGAAAACTGGCCACTGAGGCCCCAGCTAAGGAGGAAGCATTGTGAGCCAGGCAGCCATCCCAATTTGTACTTACCGGACCTGTTTTAGGTAATATTTGGCATTTGATGAGCAAATATTTATTGATATCTATCCTTAGTACCCCTAGACCTGGGCAAGAAGAGCCCTGGTGCTGGGTTTGGTGCTTTTAGAGCAGCACTTTCCAAACCTTGACGCGCACATGACCCCCCGCGCTTGTCGGAGCGCCGATTCTGATTCGGTAGGCCTGCGCGTGGCTGGCTGCAGCTCTAACCAGCTCCCAGGGGTCCCCATGCTGCTGGTCCAGGCACCGCACTTTGAGAAGTAGCCTCAGCGGCCTCTGTGGGAGCCCTCCTCTAACTTCCCAGTGGGAGGAGTCACAGGGCAAGGGATGTGCTCACTCAGGGTCCATCCTCCACTTTCCACACCATGCTCCTCAAAGTCTTGTCCCAGGCAGTCCTGAGCCAGCTTCCAGGATCTGGACAGGCCTTTCCTCCAGGTCCTGCCTCCCAAAAGTGGCCAAAGTAGCCCTTTGCAGGAGGTATAAATGGAGCTTAATGAACAGGCTTCAGTGTTCGCTTACACATGCACAAGCCCCTCAGAGTATGGGCTGGAGCTTGGATGGAGAGAGAGGGGGTGTTCGCACTGAGTCTGAGTTTTTCCAAGATTTGTGCCTGAGAAGCCTCAAGAACACACCAGGTGGCTGAGTGTGAGATGTAGGTTTATGGAGACTGGCCAGGGAGAGTCTTTGGTGGCAGCCTGTCAGAGGGGTAGTGATCCTTATGTAGGCAGAGAGGAATCAAGGCTATATAGATACTGCAAAACGAAGAGCATTCCCTGGGAGGAACCCTCGGGCCGGCCCTGCAGACCTGCTCTCATGCACAAGAAGCAGGGAGGCCGGCGCACAGAACTGGCTTTGATAAGCAGCGTTCCCACGGAGCTGGGACCCCTCGACTGCCAGCCAGCCCATCTGCCTGTGGGCCAGGTCCCTACAGGGGGTGGGGTATGGAGGGGGAGCCTGTTCTCTCTGCACCTCATATTTCAGTCTGCTAAGTCGTTATAGAGGTTTATTTGTCAATGGAGGGCAGAACACATTTTATTTAAGTTTGTAAGCTTGATGTGCAACTTTAAATGTATAGCCATGTTGTAGTGGGGCCTCCGTTGGTGCTCTTGTCCTGGGCCCCACAAACGGTTGGGGCGGGCTGGCCTGCTGTGTGCACGGCTGTCCCGCTCTAGCAATCCTGCTCTCAGGGCCCTCACGGTGCAAAGAAGGAAACGGAAGTCCCACTGCCCCTGTACGTGGTCTCGTTTGGGTAGGCCTCTGGGCTGGTGTAGTGGAAGAAAGGTCAGTGAGAGGATGCCTGACGGCCCAGCAAGGACAGGCAGGTCCTCCTGGCCCACACAGCACCTCACAGACACACACACCTTCAGGCTTCTCCCTAGGGCTTTCTGTACATGAGCATGGATTCCTTAGAAGCACATTCTTGTAAAAGATTCACACAATAGGTATAAATGCTGCAAATTTTTAAAAAGGTATTTCAATTTGGAAAAAGAAATTAGATCACTCACCTACCATTCAGGAAACTCGAATTCTAATTCCACTTTTGCTATTCAACTTGGGCAAATGCTTCCCCCAATCTCCAGCTCAGTTCCCAAATCTGTGAACTGGAAACGTGGCTGGTCCTAGCTCTAACAGTTATTCTTAGACGCAAACATGTCAGCCTCTACAGGATGCTTGCCTGGTCTGTGCCGCAGGCAGAGGGGCCAGCTGGGCTCTTTCTGATTTCTGGCTTTCCCCGCCGCCTTCGTGTTGGCACTAATAGCCCAGAAGCTGTCTCGTAGCCTGCGAGTCATTGCACGTCACTGGTTCTCAAACTTGAGCATCAGAGTCACCTGGAGGACTTTTGGAAACAGTGCTGAGCCGCACCCCCAGAGTCTCTGATTCCATAGGGTAAGGTGGGGCCAGAGAATGTGCAGTTCTGGAAAATTCTCAGGTGATGCTGGTCTGGCCCCCTCGTTTTGAAGACTGCAGTTAAAGACAGTCAGGTGGCGGGCTTGTGGGGGACAGTTCCTCGGTCCTCACGGGGGAGCTGGGCCGAGCCTGGGAGGGCGGCAGGCTGTAGCCGGGGCCCCTGTTCTCTCTCCATGGAGCGTGCAGGACGATGGCAAAGCGCCCAGCCCCGCGGGCCCGGCAGGTAGCTGAGGTTCTGGGGCAGAAGTCTGACTGCCCTCCCCTGCCCAGCACAGCGGCTGTCTCCTCCTGCTGGGCCTGTGCCCTTGTGCCCGCCACCTAGGCTGCCCAGACGTACCATTTTAGACGGGACAAAAAGCAACGACACTGTCCCATTTCAGACGGTACATGTGGTCAGCTGAGTCTCACTGGGCTCAATTCAAGGTGTCAGTAGGCTGACCAGACGTACCGTTTGAAACGGGACAGTACCATTGTTGTCTGTCCCATTTCAAATGGGACGTCTGGTCAGCCTGTCCCCACTGCAAATTTCTGCGTAGGGCTTTGAGAAAGAGGGCAGGACAAAGGTCAGCAAGAGGAGGATGTGTGGTCAGAATACCCCTCTATCTCCTCCTAGCTTCTCATATCCTCAGAAAGCTCCAACTCAGCAGGAAATCCACTTTGTAGCCTCTGCTGTGACGGGACACTGGGGGGCAAAGAGAAGGGCCTAGGGACTTCCTGAGCAGGGCATTCATAGCCAAAATCCCAACCCAGTCAACTTCATGGCAGACTCTGCCTGTGACCATCCATTATCTTTCTCCCATTTCTCCTTTCTAGAAGACTCTAATTTGGTTCAAGATGGCAATGAGACCACGTGGAAATATGCACTGTGGGTGACCAAGCAGCAAGGTTATGGCCAATGAAACATAGGTAGCAGTTAGAGGGTGTCCATTTCAGGTGGGCCTTTTGAAGGGCACACTGAGCTAGCCTTTCCCCTTCCGCCCAGAAAGCAGACACAATAGCCACAAACTGGAGCAGCTGTCTTGCTCTGGGAGGCAACAGCACAAGGGAAAAAAGCACAGTGAGCCGAGCAGAGCAGAAAGATGGAAGCATGGGGGTCGAGCAGCAGGCCCCGATTCCCAGAAAACTCATCTGCTTTTCTGATGTTTCAGCTAAATGTATTTCTAACTGATACAAGCAGCAACAGTGGGCAGAGGACAAGACCGGCCCTTGGAACTCGTGACAGGCCGTGTGACTCGGGGAAAGTCACAGCTCCCGTCTAGTCCTGTTTCTTCATCTGTGGGGATGGGCCAGCCTGTCCCCTTCTGTGGCTCAGAATCAAGAAGCAGAGCTGTTCTCAGCTGAAAGTTCCAGTGCTGGGCGTAAGGATTTCAGTCATGGGGCAGGAAGTCACCTTGGGAATGGATGACATCCTAGGGTCAGAGTTTTAGTGTTCAGCCAGAGAGAGATCCTAACGCACAGAATTAGAGGTGTCAGCAATAATTCAGTCCAAGTGTTGTAAAGCTCTGAGCATCCCCAAAGGGGTTCACATTTGTCTCTGGAAGCTCTGTAGACCTGTGCCCCACCCCACAGCCCTCATAGTAAGGGGGGTGGCCAGTTGGAGCTCTTCCTGCTCCTGGGAAGGATAGAGCCTAGTGCCACCACAGGAGGGAAGGCTGAGACCCTTCTGGTTGGTGTCAGCTAAGTCCTGAGCCAACCTCTGAGATGTGTGGATTGGTTTAACTTGGCACATGCTATGGCCATGGTTCTGGGAGCAGAGCCTCTCCCGGTAGCAGTAGAAGGCCTAAGATTAGGGAAGGAAGTGGGAAATCAGGATACTGGGATAAAAGGTTGGGAAATGGAACAAGGCTGCCTGAAACCACACCATCTCCACCGCGGCCCACCCATGACCCTGTCCTGGGATGGATTCCTTAAGGCATGTGACAATTCTACGAGCTCTCTGGAGCAAGTGTCGGTCCCTATTATTCAGAGACAGGAAGAATGCACCAAAAGCACTTCTCAAAAGTCATCTCCTGGTTGGAGGCACTAACAGGTGACCATGACAACCAAGTGTGTGATCAGGCTGGCTGAAGGCAGTTCAAAAGACTCACCTCAATGGAGATGACCTGGGAGTCTTAGTAAATAGGATCCTGCCACAAAGACCCTGGGATTCCCCTGCGCTCTTCCTCCTTCCCTTCCTACCAACTTTGGAAGGCCTCCTCTGGACCCCAAGCTCATCTCTTGATGGAATCGTGTACCCCAGGAAATTGACCTGTGACTTTGGAGCACACTGCAAGGGCAGAGAGGAAACCTGCATGAGTCAATGGAGCACCAAGCCCAGGTTTCCACCCTAGCAGGGACTCGCTCTGGCCCAGCGGCTGCCTGTGGCCCAAGTTGCTTTAGCCCTTGCTGGCCCATTGCCCTCCTGAAGGGCAAAGTCAAGCCCCTCCCAGAGTTGCTGGCCATCGCAAGCCCCACCAGACTCCTGCAGGACTGATTGGTGTGGACTGGTCATGCCTTTGCACTTGGAAATTTCACAGCTGGGGGCAAAGACTCATAACTGCCCCTTACCCAGAACTGCCCAAGGACAAAGCTGCATCCCTGAGTGTGTGTCACTGCTGACCCGCCATGAGGGCACCTG
Organism: Lyroderma lyra; assembly: GCA_004026885.1. Lineage (NCBI taxonomy): Eukaryota > Metazoa > Chordata > Mammalia > Chiroptera > Megadermatidae > Lyroderma > Lyroderma lyra. Next base: position 40,901 of record PVJL010009268.1, read on the forward strand.
GGATGGAGGCCACTGCCCCCCCCTCAGGGAGGGGCCCCTGGAGAACAAGAATCTGCTGCCGGAAGGAAGCATCCGTGTAAGGCCATCGCTGCGGGATTTTTCTTTAAGATCAGCATGCTAACATGTGCCCTAAAACAGTAGGTGGACAAATTTTCAAAACAGAGGTATAATAACATTCACCCTAGAGTTTTTGTGATAGTAAAATACTGGAAACAATCTAAATGTCCAGCTGTCCTGGGTTTGATAAATAAAAGAGGGCGCATACCATCATTTACAAGGGAAAATAATAGATAGCATGTGGCCATTAAATGAAGGATAGAACCATACTCGTTGCTGTGGAGAGATTTCCATGACATACTAGTGAGTAGAAAGAGCGGGTTACGAAACAGTATATAATCCTGTTAGCATCACACACACACACACACACACACACACACACACACACACGGAGAGCCGTCTGGAAACCTGTTCACAAACTGTTAACAGTAACTATCTCCAGTTGGTGAAATTTAAGGATAATTTTTACTTTGTTCTTAAAATTCTGTATTTTGAATTTTAAAGCATTCTAAATTACCAGTTCTTTTCACTTTCGAATGAATAAGTAAACAATCAAACACAAAAATAAAACTTTCCACTGTCCCGATCACAGTCCCAATGCCTGGTGTCCTGTTGTCTCGTGGCAAGAAATTGAGTGGCCCCCAATGAGGAGGTAGAGGAGGTAGAGGAGGGCCGAGGAACGGGCAGCTTGGAGATACTTGGTCCTGGTTGTGGGTGTGGCTGTCCCATGAGCTGTGGGACCTTTGAGACGCCATTTAACCCTTTAGAATCTCCATTTCTTCCCTGACTGTCATCTAGAAGGGATGCAGGAGGCCTCTGCCTGCCCAGGCTAATCCAGGAGCTCAAACTCAAGGCCCCTGTGGCCCTACCCTCTCCAACTTCTGCCTGTGACCCTGAGCCTGCAACTGTGATGGGTTCGGTTCCCTGGAAAAAGCACTCGGAGACAGAGATCTGTGTGCAGGCTTATTGAGGAGACTCTCAGAACAACACCTGCACCTGGAATGGGCAGAGAGAAGAGTTGCATGCGACGCTGTAGCAAGGAAGGCCCAAGATGATCCTACAGGGAACTCTGGTGTCCCTCCAGGGTTATCCCGACTTGAGGCACAAGGGTCTGGCCTTTGTACGCCTACCCCAACCCTCCAACAGATGCAGGTTTGGGGTAGGCTTGACCTTGAGTGAGGTGGCTCTTTCCAGCTGAAGGCAAGGCCCAGCTGGAACCCATCAGCCCCTGACACTCCCAGGAGCAAGAGAATGAGAACCTCAGGCAGCAAACCACAGCGTCCGCTACAGAGACGTGAAGCAACTCGCCCAAGATCACACAGCCAGTAAATGATGGTTCTGAATTCAAATCCAGACGACCAAAGCCCACATCTTAATCCCAATTATCATTGCCATGTCCAATGCTTTAACGGTATGCTTGCTCTGCTTACTCTGCTGTACTAGACACGACCTTAAATGATGCCATTTACCTCTCAGAAAAAAACCCTCAGGAGAAGGTATTAGTATCATACCCACATTTTACTGAGGAAGAGCCTGAGGCTTGGAGATAAAAAGTAACTTGCCCAAGGCCATGAACCGATAAGCCAGGATTTGAGGCCAGGCGGTTTGAGCCCAGGGCCACTGCATTGTAAGGCCATACCGACAAATTTGAATCTTGCCCAGTAGTCTGTGGGTAATGTACATTTTGTTAATGTTTTTTGGAGTAAGAAGAGGGGGACCCTTGACCTCTGTGAGCTGCCCACTGCGTGAGGACTGTGTTGTCCTGTAGGCTCCCTGCTCTAAACCCTCGGAGCCACCCATACTGGCCAGAGGAGTGCCGTGCCTCACCCCTGCTCACAGCGACGTCTGCATTGTGCACGGGCAGAGAGTGGGCCTGTCCTCTGCCCACTGCATTCCCAGGACCTAACTTCACCTGGAGCACAGCTGGGGCCAAATAAGGTGATTGCTGAATGAATGAATGAATGAATGAGGTAAGATGTTAGCTTTGCACCCTGGAAGTTGGACTGCCCCCAGGGCCGTTCCAGGAGCACCGAGTGGCCTGGCCCTCCCTGCAAGTTTCAGACTGTGGAACTGATAGAAAAAGGGTTACTGTTAACATCAGGGCTGGCCGGCGCCGAGGCTAACCCCCCTCCCCGGGCAGGTGTGTTAGTTTGCCAGGGCTGCCATGACAGAGCACAACAGCCTGGGTGGCTCAAACAATAGGCATGTTCTGTCTCATGGTGGTGGAGACTGGAAGTCCACGATCGAGATGTCAGCAGAGTTGCTTCCTGGGCTTGGAGATCATCACATTCTGCCTGTATTCTCCATGTATGTTTGTGTCTCTGTGTCCATCTAAAGGCACCAGTCATGTTGGATTATGGCTGGGCTGACCAAACGGACTGTTTTAAATAGGACAGACAACAGCGGTACTGCCCTGTTTCACACGTACCTGTGGTCAGCCTACTGACACCTTGAATTTAGCCCAGTGAGGCCAGCCTGACTGTAGGTACCATGTGAAATGGGACAGTACTGTTGTTTCTGTCCCGTTTAAAACAGTGTATCTGGTCAGCCTAATTGGGGCTCACTCCATTGACTCCATCTTAACTAATTACATCTACAACAACCATACTTCCAAATAAGGTATTACGGGTTAGGACATCAACATGTGAGTTTTGGGAGGACACAATTAATAGTTTGCTCTTGCTCTGTTGGTCAGAGTGAGGCCCAGAATGCCTGGCAGTCTCTCTGCTCCACCCCCCACCAATGCTAGGCTATCAAGACAGATGATGTTTGGGTAATAGGTTGACCCAGAGAGAAGATCAGACCATCTGGGCAGCACTCCCCCGACCCCATATGTGCTGTGACCCTCCCCCCCTCTGCCAACAGACAACGGAGCAAGTGCAGTCGGGTCTGACCTGCAGATACACTGGCTCAGAGGACTTCTCTCTGGCTCCACAGCCTTGGCACCTTTGAGAGAGAGAAGCAGCTGGGCCCCCATGCCGGTGCTCTGCACACCAGACACAGTGCCACTGGCGTGTGCTCAAGCCCCGGCCCCGTTCCCTCACCTCCCTTTCTCTCCCCCACCTCCTTTCCTCCTTCTCACGTGCTGCTGTCCTAGGGTATCACACACCATGAGCTTCAAAGGAAGCAAACTGGTAGTGGCACTTTGTAAGGATGTTGCATTTAGTACTGTCTATTACCAACTGTTACCTCATCTTTCCCGCCCAACACCCCCACAGGGGAGCTATGAGTATAACTAACCCCCATTCCACCGCACAGGCAAGTGAGGCCAAGAGAATCGGAGGACTCACTGGGATGTGAACACATCCAGCCCCAGGGCATGGTGGTGGCAAGTCCGCCCCAGGCCACGCTCAGAAGTGCATTCCGCCACATTGCTGCCTGCGGTTTCCAGGACACCCCGACCAAAGTCCAGGTGCAATTGCTCTTATCTCCTGTGCTGTGCTCCAGATCGTCACAATCATCGCAGGGCCCTGGCCCAGTGGGCCCCTGACCCAGAGCAGGAGGCCTGGGTCAGCATTTGTTGGAGCCTGGGTTCGTTGCTGATAACAGAAGTGCTGGACCTGCTGATGTTAGAGACAGTCTGGGACTGAGCTTATCTCTGAAACGTCGGAATTCCTCTGCAAAGATTTTCAGCCCACTAGCTGCTCAGTGGTGCCTCGGTCAGGGCATGAAGTCCCTTCCTCCTTTTGCAAGAGGTACCAAGAGCCAAGAGGGGGTTCCACCTGCAGATCTGCTCTGCCATCAGCAGAGTGTGGGATGGCTAGGGAGGAGGGACATGCATGCTGACCAGGGCCACCTGCCCCCAGCTACTAAGGGCGAAGTGATGGTTTGATTACCCATTTCTTTCAGTAAAAGACACCAACCCTGGGTGAGTGCTTGTGCATGTACCAATAGGTACGCGATGGTTGTGCGTACACAAATGTAAGCAGATACAGCTGTTTCCAGGCCTTCCCTCTGGCAAAAGCACAGAGGAGCTGGTTCCTGCTCAGCAGAGGCTGACAGGAGATGGCCTCACCCAGAGAGGCCTCAGGACACCAAACTTCCGTAGCCCTCACTCTCTTCTTCCCATTTCCATTCCCATCAGAGGCCATAGAACTCGGGAAAAGCCAGGCCTCTTCCTTCCTTCCAACCTGGAGTTTCTTCTGAGACTGAGAAGGAGGCCGATGCATTGAAATGCATCTGCTTTGCAGAGTCTTCTCTTAGGCAACTTTATTTTTTTTCTTGTGGTAAAATATATGTAACATAAAAATTTACCATTTTAACCATTTTTGGTTGTTTTTTTTTGTTTTGTTTTTTTTTGTTTGTTTGTTTGGTATGTGGGTAGCTCCCTGGCTGGGAATCGAACCCAGGCCGCAGCGCTGACAGCACCAGCACCGAAGCCTTAATCCACTACACCACCAGGGAACTCCTAACCATTTTTGAAGTGTACAATTCTGTGACAATAAGTACATTCACATTGTCTGCAACCATCCCCACTATTCATCTCCAGATCGTCCCCATTACTACCATTACACACTACCTGCCCCCTGTCCCTTCCCCAGGCCCTGGCAACCACCCTTCTACTTCCGTCTCTGCGGTTCTGACGACTCTCGGGGCCTTACGTGAGCGGAGTCGTAGTGTATTTGTCCTGTTGTGACTGGCCTATTTCACTAGCGTCGTGTCTTCAAGTTTTGCCCATATTGTAGCACACTGCAGAATTTCCTTTCATTTTGAGGCTGAATACTATTTCATGGTACGTACACGCCACGTTTTGCCTATCCATTCATTAGTAAGCAGACACTTGGGTTATTTCTACGTTTGAACGTGGGCATACTATATCTCTGTGAGACCTTGCTTTCAGTTCTTTTGTGTATATCCCCAGAAATGAACGGCCGGATCATATGCTCACCTGTTTAATTTCCCCAGGAACTGCCATGCTACTTTCCACAGGAGCAACACCATTTTGCTTCCCACCCGCAGTGCAAAAGGGTTCCAGTTTCTCTACATCCTCACCAACATTTATTTTCTTTACCTTTTTTATAATAGCTATCTTAATTAGTGTAAAGTGATATCTCAATGTGGTTTTATTTGCATTTATTTCCCTAATGATTAGTGACGTTGAGTATCTTTTCATGTGCTTACTGGCCACTTGTATATCTTCTTCGGAGAAATGTCTATCCAAGTCCTTAGGCAACTTTACATTTTTAATTAATTCCTCTTCTTGATACTTTGAAGGTTGTCCTTTGAGACTATTTCTCTCTGAGATTTCTTGTGGCCCATCTCAGGGCTGCACCTGCTCTGAACCCAGACATTCCTGTGGGAAGAGGAGGTGAGCAGGGAAAGGGAACCACAAAAAGAAGTTTCACCCACCCTGGAACCTGGCCTGCAGAACTTCAGTCTCAGGATTTCAAACATACTGCTTGAGAAATCCAGAAGTTCAAGTTGAGCTGGAGCCAGTTTCTGGATGGCTCCAGCTCAGCACATGTGGCTTCCCCAAGGCAGAGAGAAGCTAGTTTTGAGGGTCCTTTGCCCGGTCTGGGAGGATAGCCCAGCCAGCACCAGGTGTGGGGAATGGGCAGCGCCTGCGCCCAGAGCTGCCTTCGGGCCCCCACATGCGTGCGATTTTGCAGGAGAATTTGCTGCCCGCAGGCCACATGACAGCTAGAGGCATTTAGCTTGCGCACAAACCTTTTTGCTGATAAAAAAGATTGCAATAAAGTTTGTATCTGGAAGGTCAGGGCTGAGTTTATCGTCCACTTCAGTTCAGAGTTTATCGTCATCATCAGCCCACAAGGCTCTTCTCCTGTCTTATTTATTTATTGTCCCTCTTCACCTTTGGGCCCAATTCCTGCCCAACCCCCCGTACTCCCACGGGCATTCATACCAATGGGTTTAATGTGTATCCACACGTTTTTGTAAAGCATGCTTGTTTTCGTGTGTATGTTTTTTTAACAAATATGAGGGTTGTCCGGAAAGTATCCAGTCCTATAACATGAAAAATAGACATTTATAGCTGATTTTTTTTCTGGACAGCCCTCATATACCTTGTCCTGTGCTAATAAATCTCATTCTTCTCACTTCATGTTTCAGTTAACAGTACACTTAAAAAATCAATCCATATTGTATTATTTGTTTCTAATTCATAGAGGGTTCCGTCCTGTCTTTCACCTCTGGGAGATGGAAAGCAGGTACCTTCACTGCTTGATACACCTTAACTCTTAGGATTATTAACTCAGTCAATCAAATCATCTATATTTTTGCTTCTTTTTTCTTTAACTACCTCTCCCTGAGGAAGTGGCTTTATTAAAATATCCAACTACAATTGTTGAGCTATTTCTTCCTGCAGTTCTGTCAGTTGCTGCTTTATATATTTTAAGACTATAGTTAGATGCATATGTTTGTGACCATTTTGTTACCACATGTTCTACTCATCTTTGACAATATGATGGCTTTTCCTTGAATTTTATTTGGTTAGATATTAATATTGCTACTCTTTCTTTAGCTTGTATTTACTCGATGTATCATTTTATTCTATCTGTTTCTTTTCCATCTTTATCATTTTGTTTTAAATATGCCCCTTGCAGTCTAGGTATCAACACTAAGGGTTTCTGACTGGGCGTCTACTGCCTTTTTGTACTTTGCGTCTTGACAATGGAGTCTTTTGCCATAGTGAATTTGTTTATCTTTATGTAGTACCATTCTTTTCTTTCAAAGTTTCTGGGTGTTGTACCATCTTCTGGAAAAGTCTACCCTGTTTGCCTAGCAAGTTTATATCAAATAGTTTTCCTCCACTGATTTGGAATTTCAACATTATTATATCCTAAGTTCCCTTGTATTTTAATCTATTCCTGTATTTTCTATTCTGTTCCATTGATCTATTCCTGTGCAAGTACTACATTAGTTTAATTATTATAGCACTACAAAATTAGACACTTTAATCTCGGATAAGTCTGGTTCCCTCTCATTTATCTCGGATATTATTGCCTGTTTTGTTACCAAAAAAAAAAATCCTGTTAGTATTTTTATCGGACTCATTAAATTTATACAATATAAAGTAAATGGACTTTCTAAAAATGTGGTCGGTATTTGCATTTGTTCAGATAATCTTTTGTATCCCTTAGAAGAATTTTAAAGTTTTACTCATAAATATATTGCATGATCTCATTAAGTTTATTTCTAGTTGTTTCATTTTCTGGCTATTATGGTTTTTTTGTTATTATAAATAGATTATTTTGTTCTATTAGTGTCTCCAACTAGTTGTTTGCTAATGTGAAATCAATAGTTTCAGAATATTAATTTTAAATGAGACATCTTACTGAATTTTTTTGCTGTTTTTCATACTTTCTTTTAAATTAATGAGTTTTAGAGCAGTTTTAGGTTCACAGCAAAATTAAATGGAAAGTATAAACAGTCCCCACATACACCCTGCTCCTCCTGCCCACACCACACACACACAGCCTCCCCCACCTGATATCCTACATCAGAGTTGTACAGTTATTACAGTCGATGAACCAATATTGACATAGCAACAACCCCGGTTCATAGTTTACATTAGGGTTCACTCTTTGTGTTGTACAGTCTATGAGTTTCAACAAATGTTTAATGGCATGTGTCTATCATTATTATATCATACAGAATAGTTTCCCTGCCCTAAAAATCCTGTGCTCCACCTATTCATCCCTCCCTCCTGTAAACCCCTGGCAACCACTGATCTTTTTACTATCTCCATTAATTTTGTCTTTTCTAGAATGCTATACAGTTGGAATCATATAGTACATAGCCTTCTCACATGGGCTTCTTTCACTTAGCAATGTGCATTTAGGGTTCCTCCATGTCTTTTTGTGGTTTGATATTTCATTTCTTTTTACCACTCAACAATATTTCATTGTCTGGATGTACTACAATTTATCCATTTGCCTACTGAAGGATATCTTGTTGCTACCCAGTTTCGGCAATTATGAATAAAGCTGCTATAAACATTCCTATGCAGATTTTTGTGGGGATGTACATTTCAACTAATGTGGGTAAATACCAAGGAGCACAATTGCTGGATCCTGTGATAAGAATATGTTTAGTTTTATAAGAAACCCCTAACATTTCTTCCAAAGTGGCTGCGCCATTTTGCATTCCCACCAGCAATAAATGAGAGTTTCTTTTGCTTTACATCCTTTGCCAGCATTTGGTGTTTAATACATTTTGAGTCAAATCTTTTGGATTTTCCAGGTATAAAATTATGCTATCCAGAAATAACAATAACTTTTCTTCTTTGTAATTTCTATACCTGTATTATCTATACTTGTCAAATCACATTGGCTATTACATCCAGAAAAATGTTAAATAATAGCTGTGAAAATAGGCAAATCTATTTGTTCCTGACTTTGAGTTGGGGAGAGCGTCTCCCCATCAAGCACAATGCTGCCTTTGATATTGACATATATTTTATCATGCTACGGAAGTATACACCTATTCCTATTTTATTAAGAGCGTTTACCAAGATTAAACTGTACAATTTTTTCAGCCTTTATGGAGATGGTCATTTGATTTCTCTTTTTTGATCAGTTAATATGGTAAATTATATCGATAGAGTTCCTAATATTAAACTATTCTTATATTTCTGGAAGAAGTCATTTTTTAAAAATCACCTTGAATCCCCCCACCACACACACATACACACACCTTCTGAATCCTTGTCTCTGAAAACACGTTAAACACACAAACATGAAAAAGTTATAAGTGTTCCTGTCCCACAGATCCAAGTTCATTGATATATAAAAATCCCAGGCCCGGGAGTTCCCTGATGGTGTAGTGGCTTAAGGCTTCAGCGCTGGTGCTGTCAGTGCTGCGGCCTGGGTTCGATTCCCAGCCAGGGAGCTACCCACATACCAAAAAGCAAAAAAAAAAAAAAAAAAAAATCCCAGGCCCCTGGGATTAGAGAGGCACAGACAGATGGCCAAAGGACCACTCCCCTGACCCGTCACTACAAATATGGAGCTTTGCTTTGCTTTAGGTCAGACAAGGTGGGCTCTTTGCCTGAGGACCTGGCCTGGGCCCAGGGAACTCTGAGGCCTGGAACCCCACCCGGCTTTCAGGTGAGTCACTCCTATAATCTGAGATCTTCCTGTTTTTCAACTTGTTTCACAATGCTGGGGGCCCAAGGCCAACACTCCTTGTGGAAGTGAGGGAATGGGGAGCACGGAACATAGGTCAGAGTCACCTGGGCATAGTGTGTCCTTTGAGTTTCTTGGGAAATGGCTTCCTGGGCTCAGCTAGGGAATTTGTACTCTTGTAAAATGGGAGACCACTGCTTTTACAAATCAAATTCCTGTGATCACCAGTCTACTATTTCTCTGTGTATCTGGCTCTGTCCTTAACTCTGATGCTGTCTTTCCAGCTCTCACTTCCCAGGTTGGTTGGGCCCTTGACCCTAAGTCTCCGGAGACCCATCCTGGCTGGCTAGTGGGTGAACTACATACAGTAGGCTCAAGCCCTCAGGGTCAGGACACAGCCCAGGCTTCCTCAAGACACCAGCTGGGGAGTCCCTAGGCTGGATCAGGGTTTAGCTGAGACAAAACTGAAAGGAAATAGCCAGAGCAGGCAGCACCAAAAACTTTGAAACTGCCAATAATCTGCTTGTTTTGACCTACAAAAAGAAAAACCAGCACTATTATATGGTTCAAACAAAAAGCTGCTTTTGAGACCAAACTACGCAGTCACAGAATCAAATCTGTGGTGCCATCTAGTGGTCAGAGCGAGTAAACAGCGCTTGTTTCATTAATCATGAAGGCAGCAATAACGGAATAAGGTTGGAGCTCCCACTACCTACGGAATTAGGAGCTTTTCACACGTGATTATTTAATGCTATTGTGGTTTCTGTGAGGTTTTTTATGTACTACGAACTGCTCTTCGGAGTTAGGCATGTAGGTATTATTATTTTCATTTTTGAGGGGAGAAAAATGAGGCTCAGGGGATTTAAGGGAGTGATGCGAGACCACACGCTAGGGAAGGTAGACCGAGGTTTGCTCTTCACATTCGGTGGTTTGAGCTCCCCAGCTGGAGATCCACACCCTCGGAGGTCCCAGCCACGGCTGATCCAGGTGCACACACCTGGATGTCTGAGCACTTCCTGTCATACAGGAACAGCTGTTAGTGGAACCATTAAGGCAGATCATTACATTAAAAGGGTTGGGGTTTTTTTGAAACAGTATTAAAAGAAGTACATTAAAATTTATAAAAATCTGCTTAAAGGATATTGATCAATTATTTGTCAGCTTAGTGAACCTCACTCTGTAAAATTCTCCGTCCAAAAATTAATCCACATTTGCATAATTTGGATCAAATGTTTTAATTCAAATCTTCCTTGGGGGTAAAGTGTCCTTTGTCCGATGGCAAGGTCCGAACACTCCTCCCATGGTGCTATAGCGGGTTCCTCCCATCCTGTGAGGTACAGAGCCAGGAGAAGAGGCTGCTTCGTTAGGCAGGTTGAGGAAGTGGCAAGGAGAGCAGGATGCCCTTCACCTCCAAAGGTTCTCTAGCTGGGCACAAGTCAGGAGTGCATTGCCATGGCCAGTGCTTGGGACACTGTCAGAGCCATCTTGGCCTGAGAGGGCCAGGGCTATTTCAGGTGACTTACCTCCAGGACAGGAGAGCTGTTCGGCTTTCTAGAGATCACAATGTTGTTTTTACAGTCAGAGAAGCTGGAGCATGGAGAAAGGGATCAGCTTGCTTAGGGTCATACATCCAGTTGGTGGCACAGCAGGTCATTTCCTGGGCACTGACTCCCCACCCCTGCTCCTTCCAGCCCCTCAATGAGATGGGAAACCCTGCTGCTACAACTGACCTGTAACTTGTGTGGGAGGAAAACCACAGGAGGATCTGAGCCAGGAACTCAGCTACTACTGAGACCGTACAACCTGAGGACTTTGTCCCATTCTATTTTGGCCAAGAACAGAGAAAGGAGGACATGAAGATGGTTCCAGCAGTCTCCACACCTGCCTTCCAGCTTCCTACAGAGTCTGGTCCTGATTACAGATGGTGACTTCCAGCTTCCTACAGAGTCTGGTCCTGATTACAGATGGTGACGAGGAGGAGGAAGAAGATGAAAAAGGACAGGGTACAAAGGAAGAGGAGGGGGACTGGAGGACAGGAAGAAGGGAGGCTGGGCCCTGACCCAGACTAGAGAAGGCCTCGGGGTTACTCAATTACATCTCAGGCTTAGGAAAAACTCTCACACTAAGCTGTTTTTTCTCATGTAAGCTTTGGGTATCTATCTGAACTTTTTAAATTTGTGCACATATATTATTTTGATTAAAAAATGTAATTAAATTCAGGAAAGACTTCAATTAGACACAAGGAAACTGAAGGATTACAAAGCATTGCCCTGGCAACTAGACAAGTGAAGATCCCCAGGGGGTAGGGGGCCTGTGGGAGGGGCCAGTTTTAGGAGAAAATTTTTGTGACCTCACCTTTAAGGTAGGCAAAGATTTCTTGAGACAAAAAGCATGAACCATCAAGGAAAAATTTTGATAAACTAGACAAGGTCATAATTACTAATAGAAACTTTGGCTCTTTACCATTAAGAAAGCAAAGACAAACTACAGACAGCAATGTACTTTCATGCCTTGCTGGTGGTAATGTGAAACAGTATAACCACTTTGAAAAACAATTTGACAGCTTCCTATAAGGTAAAAAACACCATACAACCAAGCCATCACATTCACTTGTAGGTCTTTTACCCAAGAGAAATAGAAACACGAGTCTACACAAAGACTTTATATTATAGGAATGTTCAAGGCAGTTTTATTCACATCTCAAAACCGGAAATGACCCAAATCTCCAACAACATCCCACATGTCCTTTTTTGGGGTCCTGAGAGGATACCTCCCCCAACCCCCACTAATGTCCAAATGGATAAACAGCTTATGGCATATGCATACAATAGAATACCACTCACCAAGGGTAATGATACACACAACCACATGGATGACACTCAAAAGCATTGTGCTGCGTGAAAGAAGCCAGCATAAAAGCCCACACCCTGTATGGTTCAATTAATATGAAATTCTAGGAAAGACCAAGCATAGTGACAGAAACCAGATGCGTGGTTGTCTGAAGCCAAGGAAGAGGGAGGATGAAGGATTGACTGCAGGAGGGGCAGAAGGGGCACTTTGGGGGATAATGGGAAAGTTCTACATCTTGAACTGGGACAGTGGTTAGTCTGGTGTTTTCATTTGTCAAAAGTCATAGAACTGGTCACCTGTAATTGAAACATTTAAAGGATGGGGAGAAGCTGAAGGGCAATCAGAGGTCCAAATTTACAGCTATGAAACAAGTCGTGGGAATGTAATACAGTCAGTAACATTCTGATGGAGTGGTATAGTGTCAGAGGGTTGCTGGACTCATTGCTGGTCACGACGTTGGGTCTGTAAATGTTGAATAACTATGATGTACACCTGAAACTGATAGAATGTTGTATGTTAGCTAATTTTCTAATAAAAATCTTATTTAAAAGTCATAGAACTGTACACCGTACTTAAAATTTCTGGTATTTATGTAAATAATATCTCAGTACAGTTTTGTTTTGTTTTTTAATGTAATGTGAACTATGAAGGAGAACACGGGTGAAGGGATTCTGCTCAAGATCTTCCAAAATACAGTTGATTTGGAAGGGAGAGAAGCAAGCCCTCCGGTACCACACCGACCTCACCGAGACAGTTAGTAAAACGTCTCCCCACAAGGGGGCAGTGTCGCCGCTGGCCGGCTACCACGTTCTGACCATGAGTCCTGGACGTGGTCGGGGACCCAAAGGGACCGGGGAGGCAGCCAGCCCGCACCCGCACCCCCGCGTGGCACGCCGAGCTCCGCCCTCCAGCCCGTTTGGGTCGCCCCGCCGCCTCCGAGAGCCTGGTGTCGGGGAAGGGAACCTGGGTTCCCGCGCACACAGCCCCTGCGGTCGGGCACCCTTAGGCCGGTCACCTGTCCCCCACTGGCGGAATGCTGCTGGCAGCAGGGAAGGCGCCGAGGCCGGCGGCTGCCGGGGTGTAACAGAACCTGCCCCTCTGGCTCCGCTCCTCAAACGAGGCCCGCAGGAAGACTCACTGGCGCCTCTGTCCTCCCTGACCTTCTCCCACTCAACGCAGCAGGTGACCGGAGCCACTGCCAAACCCCACGAACGTAGAACTCAGACGTTTTCTTGTGAATGACAAAAGAAATACGATGTAGAAATTCTTTGGTTGGCCTCGTGCTAAAAAGGCGACATCACCATCAGTCATGGCTCGCCAAGGAGGGAGCTGCTCGGGGAATGGGGCTGGAATGCGGACAAGGGAGACATCCGTCACTGCCCGCATGCCACGGCCCTGGGGACACTGGGAGCCGCCACTGCACAGTGGGGGACGCATTTGGGCAGCCCCGCCTGCTTGCTGGCGCTCCGGTCTCCGGGCCCCCCCCACACACACACACCGCCACACTGCGGGCGTGTGCCCAATTCCCGGGCCCCTGCAGAGCGGCGGCCGCGCGGAGGACACGCCCCGCCCGCTCCGGCCCTGCGGTCGGCCGCTCCCCGCCCACCGCACCCGCGCGGGCTCTCGCGCGGCCAGACGCCGCCAGCGCCGCAGGTGCAGCCCAGAGGCAGCGCGCGGGTGAGTCGGGCGGAGCAGCTCCGGAAGAGCTGACGGAGGTGTAGGCGGGAGGAGGGAAGGCAGGGTGGGCAGTCGTTTCCATTCCGACCTTCCCGGGCTGCTAAGAGACCGGCAGACAGAGGCCGGGGACTGGAGAGGCAGGCCAGGGGGCCAGGGAGACGCCCACGCCCCCGCGGGCAGCTCTCCCCAGACCCGGTCCGCAGACGCCGCACTGACTTGCCCCAGGCTAGAAGGGAGGGGAGCTTGCGGTGCCGGGTTCTCGGGAAAGGGGGCGTCGGCGCACGCCACGGGGGAGCGCCCGCTTTAGGCACGGACGGAGGCCCAGACTCGAATCCTCTCCTGGTCCCGGGTGACTTTGCTGAGCTTCCCTTTGCCCATCTATAAAATGGGACTAGAATGGTCCACGCAGGGTCCCTGTGAGGATGGAACCACAGGACGCTGCGCGAAGTGCTGAGCACGAAGCCTGTGAGGACAGATCATTCGCGTTATTTTAGCAGAGACTATCTGCTCCCAGCCTCGCGGGATGCTTTTGGGGACAGGCCTGCCCTCCCACAGTATGAGAGAATGGCCTCCTTGCCCAGGAGTCGCACAGGGGCACTGGCGAAGGGCAAAAGCCCTGCTGCCAAAGATGCTCCAGGCGACCCTGCTCTGGTTGGTGGCTGTCCGGGCCTTTGCGTGGGACACACACTATGGCAAGGACAATTGCAGCTTTCCTTAAATGTTGGTCCCATCCCAGGAATGAGTGCAGTTCTTTTCTCTTTTCATAGCTCTCTCTTCTTGGGTAATCTCACTGCTCCTGTCACAGCCCATGCAGAGGACCCAGTCCTCACTTCTGTTCTGAGCTCCACTTCTACATTTCTATTTTCTGAACATCGGCACCTAGACCACTTTTTAGACCCCTCAAACTCAGTTTATTTTTGTCACCCCGATCCCGTTTCATTCTCAGATGAATAGACTCAGCATCACTCCAATCATCCAGGCTAGAAGTAGTCATCTTTGTTTTCTTTCTCTCCTTCATACCCCATATTCTACCACTAAATTCTATTCATTCTCTCTTAAAAAAATTCTTGGGAGTTCCCTGATGGTGTAGTGGCTTAAGGCTTCGGCGCTGGTGCTGTCAGCGCTGCGGCCTGGGTTCGATTCCCAGCCAGGGAGCTACCCACATACCAAAAAAAAAAAAAAAAAAAAAAAATTCTCAATTTTGTTTCTTCCTTTTCCTTCTCACTGCCGCTGGCTCAGGACATACTTCTTTCTCCCCCTCTATTACTACAGTAGACCCTGCTCTCCCTGCCAAACAGTCCCTTCCATTCAATCTGTCTTTCATACAGCCATCATTACCTTTAAGGACATCCCTCACAGTTCCTTCTCAGGTGTTATTCTTGACCCCAGACAGCTTCGCCTCAGGAAACTGGGAACCACTCTCAAAATCACTAACACAGCGAGAGTAGAGCAGAGTTCCCATTTTGCAGATGGTAACCGTGAGGTCACGAATGGTTAAATGATGCAGGCCAGTTAATGGAGATACCTTATTCTCTTCCCCTGTGTGTGTGTGTGTGTGTGTGCGTGCGTGTGTGCTGTGTTGCATTCTCTGTTAAAGAGAAGATAAAAATGGGTTTCTTTGGGCAACCAGAAAGGGAGGCAGCCAAGTTCAGGCCTTCCAATGCTTCCAAGGTGGGGGCGCCCTGCAGGGTTTCTGAGGCCCCAGCGTGCAGGTGAGAATGCAATGCGACACCAATCAGAAAAATGGACTCGGAGAGCCACTCTCACTCTCTGCCCCTGGGATGGACCCCACGGTCTGAAACAAGATCTTAGCACATGTAGTCCTTGTGCGTTTGGGCGAGAAGACGCCCTACAAGCTTCCCCTCTAACACCCCCCCCACCCCCGCAGTCTTTCAAACGTGCTCCAAACGCTGCTTCCCAACAAGGGACCGAAGCTTGGGCCAGCCCCCTTTCCCATAATCAGCGACCCAGCAGCTCTGTCACGAAGTTTAAGTTTGCAAGTAGGGCCATTCCTTGGACCGAGCCCCCACGCGATGGCTGCCCTTCTGGACCATAGTCGTTCTCAGCTGTGTCCCCAGAGCCGCAGTGCGCGCGGGAGAAAGGTGAGCCCTCTGACCCTGAGAGAAAGACAGGGGTCTCGGCTCACGCGCGCTCTCCCTGGCGTGCTCCCGCCACACTCAGGTCCCCCTCACACTCCCCTCTGCTCCCGGAGCAGTGGTTCCTTCTGTGCTGTACCCCTACAACCGAGATGGTCTCTCCCTGCCGCCTTCCCTCACACATGCCCCGGGCGCGGGGACGCCCCAGCCTGTGGTTATAAGCTTCTCCGCGGCCCTGGGAGCCATCTCTTACTCCGCTCCCCAGCCCTCCGGGAGGCGCCAGCACCTCAGTGTGCTCATATGCATAACTGAGCAGGCTCGCATCCTGATTGGGTTTAGGTGCGTCATTGCCACGACCTACGGTGTTGGCTCCGCCCCCAGGGTACCCGGCGGGAGACGGCGGAGAGGACCACTCTCAGCCCTGCCTTGGCCTGAGGGGCCCCCGGAAGAGCTACGGGCAGGCCCCTTTATGGAGAACACCCGCACTTGTTTAAGTTCAGTGCCCCGCTACGTTGCCACCTCCTCCGGGGACCTCCGACTCTGTCCTTGACCCTGACGCTGCAGTGGGCCCCTCCAGGTGGACTCGGGAGGATGAGATGGATCCTAATGAGAAAGGGGACGTCAACCAGACAGGGCAGAGGAGCAGTCATAAGGCGTCACCAGTCACCGCACCGCGAAGTGCAAGGCCCGGCACAGGGTCCTGCAGAAAATAGGGTTAAAGAGGGCGACACCGGGTCTCAGCAGGTGAAACAAATTGGATAGTGAAAGAAATACTTTATTTCTTTAAAAAAACAAATCCTTTCGTCTTCACAATGGCCCTAAGGTAGGTACTGTTGTTATCTTCATTTTACAGATGAAGATATAAATTAGGGTTCAGAGAGATTACGTACTCTTTCTCCATGAACAAGTGACAGCAAGGATTTGAAACTGGCCTAGTCGATGCCAAAGCTGGTCTTAACCTCCCTATTATAAGCATAGCTGAAAGACCCCCGAAATGGGGAGACCCTCACTCCAGTCTCGGGATGGCGCGACACCCAAGAACTCACGAGAGACCAATCTTGATGCAAACAACAAGAGGTTTATTCAGGAACCAGTGCACTGGGGCCGACTCATATCCCACGCAGGGGTAGAGGAGTTTGACCCCCAGCACAAGGGGTAAGGGGTTTATAAAGGCAAAAACCACAAGCACCTGGCAGCAACTGATAATATTTGGTAATCTAGCAAGTTTGTATAGCGAGTTCAAGGAACTATTTCCTGGAACAAAGGGAGTAGTTGTCTGGAGGGGGAGGTTGCCATCTGTGCTGTGGTCGGCACATTCGGGCCGTCTCAAGGTCTAGTCTAGGGTCTAAAATTTTCCACTTCAACCTTTCATTCCCCACTTCTTCTAGTGAATAGTTCTAATCCTAGAACTAAATATCTTCTTTATCCTGGTTTCCTTGACCCTTTAAGGCATGATACTGCTGTCTTAAAACTAAAAGCTGCGCAGCACTAATTCTTTCTCTAATAAAGGCAACTAATCTATTTAAGATGCAGGGGCCAATCATGAGGAGCAACAGCAGGATCAGAAGGGGTCCCATCAGAGTGGAAATTAAGGTGGTCATCCATGGTGTTTTATTAAACCAGCTTTCAAACCATCCCTGTTTGGTGTCCCGTTCTGTCTTTTGTCTAACCTTTCTCTCAGCTTGGCCATAGAGTCCTTTATGGCCCCTGAATGATCTGCATAAAAACAACATTCCTCCCTGAGAGCGGCACATAACCCACCTTCCTTGAGGAACAACAAATCTAATCCTCTTCTGTTCTGTAACACGACCTCTGATAGAGAGGTCACGGATTCCGCTAATTGTGATAAAGACTGTTCTAAGGCTCTTAAGTCTTCATCCATGGCAGACCTGAGTTCATTAAAGTAATGAGGCATCTGAATCAAAGCAGCGGTACCGGTTCCTACACCTGCCGCTACTCCGAGCCCTAGGATAACAGCTAGAGTCAGAGTTGCGGGTTCCCTTTTATACCTGGTGTCATGTCTATCATATACATCTTCAAGGGTGTTGGCAGGGTGGTAAAGTACCCTAGGCACTAGTTGAATGAGCACACAATAATCTTTGGAATTGTTAAATATAGCAGTAGACACACATGGAG
>PVJL010009269.1:0-58790 GCA_004026885.1 Lyroderma lyra
GCGGGCGGCGTGGGCAGCCTCTGCCTCTCTCCCCCACAGCTTCGCAGTTCCGAGAAGGTCCTCCCCATCCCGCTCTTCTGCATCGTCGCCACCGCGGTGATGTGGGCCTCTGCCCTGTATTTTTTCTTCCAGAATCTCAGCAGCTGGGAGGTAAGAGGACAGTGTTCTTTTCCAAGAAAATGTTCTTTCTCCATCTTGCCTTTGGACTATCCTGCCTCCCTTTCCTCATGTGCTCGTGGCTGTTTATCATTTTTATACTCTCTAAAATGAACGGTTTCTCTAAAAACTTTAATACCCACCCATACTTGCTCAATGAATGGCATGTTGTCATCATCATCAGAGTAGCACTCATAAATGTATAAGCCTTATAGACTCTGCAAATTTGACCTTCATTATGTGTTGTGTTATGATCCCATTCCCAACACATGCTTACCACATGCAGAAGCATTGATTACTGTCTCTTCTCCACCCTTCTCATCAAACATACATAAACAAATACCCAGGTGCAGGTGTTTATAAATCCATTTCATAGATTGGAAAGCTGAGGCCTCAGGCATTAGTGATACAGCTGAAGCACAGAACAGGGAGGTCTCTGCTCTCCATCTCCACCGTCACCACAATCAATTTTAAAACATTTTCATCACCCCAGAAGGAAACTCCCCATTTCTCCCAAACCCCTTACCCTGGGCAACCACTAACCTACCTTTTGTCTCTATAGATCTACCTATTCTGGACCTTTCATATAATGAAATCATATACTGTGTGGCCTTTGAGTCTGACTTCCTTCACTTAGCATAATGTTTCTTAGATGTATCCATGTTGTAGCATGTATCAGTACTTCGTGTCTTTTTATTGCTGAATAATATTCCATTGCATAGATATACTACATTTTATCTCCCCATTCATCCATTGATGGACATTTGGATGGTTTCCACTTTAGGGCTCTTATGAATGATGCTGTTGTGAACATTTGTATACGAGCTTTTGTGTGAACCTGTGTTTTCTTGGAGAGCTAACTTTTTGAGCCAGGCATCGAGTAGCATTTATGTAGCTCAGCCCTGTAAACAGTTGAACTGTGGGAATGCTGCCCCTCGTCCTGCCTCGCCCTCCAGGGAGCCCCGGCTGAATCCCGGGAGAAGAACCGGGAGTGTATCCTGCTGGATTTCTTCGATGACCATGACATCTGGCACTTCCTGTCTGCCACCGCCCTGTTCTTCTCATTCTTGGTGAGTTTATAATAACTTTTTGTGAATTTCTTCTCTCTGTACATCCTGTACTCTTTTTTTTCTCTTCCCCTCTTCCTTCTACCCACTTCTGTATTCCTCTCTAAATTGCAATTCTTCATTGTAATTCAGTGGATTGAATGGAATTGTCTCTCTCTTTTCTCCTTACATTGTATGCTTTGGTTAGATCTTTATCTCCATTTTTCCTTTGCACCTCAATATTTTAAGACTCAGAGTGCCAAGATGATGTTCCTTGAGCGGCACATTTAGACGGAATTGGCTGCTGGCACGCACATGCCCAGAATCCCCAAGAGCCACTTTTGGCACCCACTACACTTTCAGTAACATTGGGCTATTCCTTCCTGAGCTATACTCACCTTTGTCCTCCTCTCCCACTCTCACTGAAGGTCTTCCGAATAATTTACAAATTCCCGGAGTGGCACAGGATGGCATCCAGGCCTCCGCGGCCTTCTAACCCGTCGGTTCCAACTCTCTCCTGTAGTCCCTCCGGTTTTTAACCCAACCAGTTTCCCAGAGGCGAGGCGTGTTATAACAGCCTTGGATGACAATGCCTCGCATCCTTTCATCTTAATTTCAACTTTTCCACCTTAAAAACCCGTGGTACCTGTAAGGGTTCCCGTGACAAACACGACGAGGCCTCCAGTGGAGTAGGGCTGCCCCCTGGTGGTCAGTTTGGGAAGTTCAGCTAATCTGTATAAATCGTCCTTACGGCTTTTATTTATTTATTTATTCATTTGTTTTTTTAACGGGAGCAGCATGGTTCATTCAGCTATGCCTTAATACAGGCGCTGGGGCTTTCCCATGGTGCTCTTGGTGGGACACCCTGCCAGGTCTGTTTGAGCAATGACACCAGGAAATGGACAGCTCAGTGATGTTGTACACAAACTCATCATCTGTCATCTTCACGTGGCCAACGGTCACTGCCAGACATAGCACCTTCCTCATCTGGAACTTGACTGTGGATTTTACTTCATTTCGACCACCACGTTCTCACTGTGGGTCAGCAAGGAAGGGAACCTGCCAGACTTACTCAGGCCTGGGCCCAGGATTCATGGAGTCTGCTCGATCAGAGACTCCTAAGCCAAGAAGGCATCGTCCTTCCTGGCCAGCTTCTGGCCCAGCTTCTAATTCCTGCTGAGTTTCTTCAGCACCTTGAGGTTCATGTGGGGGAGATCCCAGCTGTGACCTTGTCACAGGACTGCTGGTCCCCCCACAACACAGACGGAGAACTTGGGATGGGGAATGGATTTAAGCTTGACGGTGCCCGAGAAGCATTTGTCTTCTGGGGTCACAGTTCCTCAAGCTGATCTGCAGCTCCACCATCTCCAAAAACTTGGGGCACTTGCAGGGGTCCTCGTGCAAGTCTTCCCTCACCACCTCACAGAGGGTATCGTGAGAGATTTTGCTGCTCATGGTGCCTGGCACAGGAAAAACTAAAAAAGAGCAAGGCTTTTATTTTTTACAGTCACCTTCATTAGAGAGAGGAAACCAAAGTGGAGCAGAGGGTTCCATGAGAGAGTGATGGTGGGAAAAAGACACGCTTCTTACATGGCACCTCTCTGTGCAACAAAATTCATTGCCTTTAGGTCTTGACCTAAATGTTCCCTTCTAAGGCATGCCTTCCCCAGACCCCCTATCCAAGTTCGTACTACCTCTCCCCACCCCATACTTTCTATGTTCCATAGCTTAGTTTCTATCCTTAGTATGTATTACCATCCAAGTTCCCATACGCAGCACATATTTGTACCTCACATACTGCATTTTATCCACGTATTTGCTTCACGTCTGAAGCTCTCTCTCAAATATGGGCTCCAGGAGAGGAGGCATTTTGGTCTCTTTTGTTCCAAGTTATGTCTCCAGCACTGAGAATAGCGCCTAATAGACTCTTGGTAAATATTTGAATTAATTAACAAATGAACAACGTGATTTAACCCGTTAAGAGCATGACAGAGCACAACGCTGCAGAAGGCGTGACAACAAGGAAGGGCCTCTGCAGCCTGGGTTCCAGGGGTGTTAGGAGGAAGTGGGGACTTCCTGCGGCTGTGACCGTGCTTCCTTTCGTTTCTCTGCTCCTGTCCTCTCAGGTGTTGTTAACCCTGGATGACGACCTGGATGTGGTTCGGAGGGACCAGATCCCTGTCTTCTGAGCCTGCAGCAGCATTAAGACGGGGGGAGAGAGACCGAGCTTGGTGCTGTTTCATGAAAAAGACAGGGACTGCAGCAAAAAAACCACTGCCAACTGCTCCACTCACACGCTGCAGAGTCAGCTCTACCCACGTTCACCCCAGGAGGGGAGGAGCCAGGCCGAGGCTGCACACAGAGGCAAGCCCCGAAGAGTCCCCGTATGTGGCAGCTCTGAGCTAGACATGCACACACGCTGCATCAACGTGAACTCGCCGTCCCGGGACCCGTCCCACCCTCAGCCGGCCCCTGCCAGCAAGAGCAGAATGAGACTTCACACTTCCTTCCAGCCGCCTGCACGCCCAGGAAGGCCAGCAGCTCCATTTCCCACCCGGACCTTAGCTGGGCGCCCTTTGCACCTCTGTGACATCTGCTGCTCTACACGTTCCAAAGTGCCAGCTCACTTCTCCGGGGGCCTGGGATGATAGGGTTCCTCAGAGTCTGGGGGGCGGGGGCTGCCGACGCCCTACCCGACTGGGATCAATGCTTGAGCAGCACCAGCTAGTCACCTCCTCGGAAGGCCTGCTGTACGTTTCCCCCAGGTTCCTGGCCCCCGTAGAAAGACTCGGGATTGGGCCTTGTCAGGCTGCCTCCTGACAGGTAACTGGCACTGAGACCAAGGCTTGGGGGCTTACCCATTCCCTAGTGTCTTCGTCTGACTGCTGTACGTTGACCCCATAACTCAGGCTCTACCTGCTCGGGGAGGCCCTCCTACTCCACAGAGCAGCTCCAAGGTGGGACAGGCAATGGCAGACCTTTTCCAGCTGCAGGAGGAGCAAGAGAAGGGACAGACAGTGCCAAGACCCTGGTGACATCAGCACCGAGTCCATAGGCCTTACCCCAAGGACTTGGACTCCTGGAGCACAGTGAAGGCAAAAAAGTAGGGCTTCCCTGTGCCTCAAAGTCAAATGGCTCAATTCTGTGCCCACATCACCTCTGGAGAAGAAGGAAGAGTTTACCCAAGGGCACTGCACTAGGGGTCCTCTGCCACCAACCAAGCCCCTTACCTGTCACTTTAGGCAGATCGGGGCCTCCAGACTCTCTCCCTGAGGCTCTCTAGAAGGAACTCTCAGGGTAAACACATTTTACTCGGACTCTGTCATTGCAAAGAGCACGCAGACTTAGGGCTGTCATGGTTTCACCTGATTCTCATGCTCTACCCACCAAGGTGTTGAAAGCTCAGCACCCCACTTCCCCCTCACATGTCTGTGGCTCTGCCCCTGAGAGTCCCATTCTGACTAGGCTCCCTCGTTACCTGGAGTGTGATGTCATCAGGAACTACGCAGGTAGGTGTACGCACACGGACACATTCACCTGTGAAACTGAAGTCACCTTTCACCCCTACTTGCCGATCATTCATTGGAGAAACGGATCGGCCATTCTTTTAATTATTATCCTTTCTCTAAAATGTGTGCATAATGTTCAAAAAGACATTTTGAAAGTTTGAAAAGCAGACTTTCCTTGCTGTTAAAAACACAAAGATGTTCTACATGAAATATGTTGTGATTCTTCTTTCTAAAATGTCCCTAAATTTGTAATTGGCCTTTTGTTCGTCTTCATTCCTTAAAAATGGTTTGCTTTCATGGGTCATATCAAGTCCACCTATGAAATGGTTGTGTCCATCTAACATCTAACACAAATTTCAAATTTGTTTAACTATGGCTGATGTGACCTAATTCTTTTATTTTGGTGCACTAATGATTTCAAATACAAACAAATAAATAAAGACTCCCCACTCCACCCCCAAGAAATGAGAACAAAGTCTGTGCAAGTAGCCCTGTGGGTTGAAGTGAATAAATTATAAGACATGTTACGCGTTCTGCAACTTGAGAAATAACGTGTCCACGGACATGGGGGCCTGTAGACATGGATGGATCGTGCTGCTGTATTCTTGACCATTTTCTGATGTCTGCCTTATGCTACAAACTCACACATTCTGGTCAGTTTTCTTCTTGGCAGCAGGACTAAAAACCCAGAGCACGCCTGCTTTTATAAATATCAATTCTAAATGTACTTGTTGCTCATTCGTTCTGCTGATCTCGTGGTTGGAGGACTCAAGCAAATGGTTCGACTGAATCTGTGTGTGGGGTGGACAGGGGGCAACCAGAGCTTTTCCTAACTGAACAGTCCCTTGTCCATATGCCTGTGCAACTTTTGCCTGTGTTTGTGGAATTCACTCTTTAAAAGAGAAGGGAAGATAATTCTGGAAGTCAAGTTCAGCAGGAGGGGAACTAAAGAAAAACAGCCACCATGAAAGGCTTTCGGCAGAGCAGGCCCAGAAGTAATAAGAGCAGTGAGCTGGAGCGAGACAGAGATGTGGTGGCCAAAGGGCAAAACAGTGCACGATAAAAAATGACCTCTTCACACCTCTGACGAATGGTGGAGAGGCCACTCCACCTGTTGATGCTGGATGGTTGAGGGATTAGCCCAGTTTTATTTTAGCAGCAGGAGAAGCCAGTGGAAAGCAGAGTCTATCTGGGGAAGGGACTTTGCATGACTGAGGAGATCGCCAAGACAGCTCCTGGGACAGAGAAATTGGCAGCTGCTTCCTTTGTAGCTCCAAACAGTCACCAGAATGTTCTGTGGGGCCACAGAATACGTCAGTCACCAAATGTTGCTCATTCTGGGAGACAGTCTCCCTAGGTCAAACTTGGGGGAAAGGGAGAAACAAAGATAAACATTTTTCATAGAAGTAACAGTAGAGTCCAAGAAGGATTCTTGAGTCAGACTTTAGTCCAAATAGGCTCACTGGTGACCTTGGGCAAGTCATCTGCCCCCCTTACGTGACACTACATGAAGGGTGACACAGATAGAGTGCTCTGTGCAGAGCTCCAGGAGCAGTGCTGGCACAGAGAAGGTGCTCACCCCGCCCCTTCTGAATCCCACAGGGAGGCAGTGCAGGAGCAGATCTCGCCACTGGAGTGGCCTCTCCCTCCTCCCGTGGCCCTCCACTGAACCAGCTCTTCTGCTTCCTGTCCTCAGTACGGAGGGCCTGAAGGGGCTGGGAGGTGGCCCTGCCCTGAGCTATCAAACCTCCCAGCTCCAGCTCCCTCTTTGCCCTTCATTGCTGCGTTTTACTGCCTCTGACCCTTCTCTTATTCCAGCTCAGGTGAAAAAACTGCTACCACAGCTAGGGCCAAGTGGAAAGTCTGGCTTGTATAATGTCTCATGACTGACTTCTCTGCGCCAGGGATCTCAAAGAAAACCTAGATGTTCTCCTCTTTCAAGTAGCTATCACTCCCGTGGTTTGGGGAATGCCATGTGCAAATGTCCACCCACTCTCCCTGCTTTTATCACCACATGTTCTGTAGGGAAAGGCTGGGTGATAAAGCAGGTGGCAGGGAAAGCAAGCACTGGGGGGGTCACTCAGGTTTTGAAATGACTCTAAGTCCCCTGGTGAAAGGAAGGAAAGCATTATGAGTAAGATACCATTTGCCTCTGCCTGAAACCATGTAAAACCCCTGCTTACCACAATTCTGCCCCATCCAAAGTAATTCTTTTGTTTCGTTTTTGTTGCTGTTCAGTGGGGACAAGATATACCTGTGTCGCTAAGTTCTGACACCGCCTCACTGCTAAGGCGCCACGGTCAGCAAGGTCAACTGCCTGCTAACCCTTAGGCCTGAATTCAGACAAACTCGGCCAGAGTCACAGATTGGCCTTCACCACTGAGTCTCTAAAAGGCCACAGAGTTTTCACTTGGACAAGACTCCTCTGCACAAAGGACCCCTATGCTGTGAGCTCCTGGGCAGGGTTGGAGTTCATGGCATTGTTTTCCTAAAGTGTGGTCTTGCTGTTCTTACTGAAACACAAAGACTAGATGATTCCCATCCTTCACAGAGAATTACCCTTTGCTCCCCCAAATCTTAGGGAAATAGAGTTCTGCCTCCTTCTTAACTATTTCTAGATTAGGAGATTTCATAATTTCCCCAGAACTCTAAATTAAAAAAAAAAAAATCCTTGGCTCTACCCTCCATTCTTTTGATCATTTTGAATTCCCTGTCATTCCACTGGAGACGGGCAATAGCTAATCGCCATATTTTAACACAGAATAACCTTGAAGTCATATCACATTTCAGTCAAGTGCTAAATGCATTTACTCTGGGTGGCCCAGCATTGTGGTTAGGATTTAGAAAACAAGAGTTTCAAACAGTGAAAGAGTTTTAGGGAGTTCCCTGGTGGTGTAGTGGCTTAAGGCTCCAGTGCTATCAGTGCTGCGGCCTGGGTTGGATTCCCATCTAGAGAGCTACCCACATACAAGAAAAAAAAAAGGCAAAAAAAAAAAAAGAAAGTTTTACGCGAGGACGAGGGGAATCTGACAGACCATCCTGCAATGGCTGGTCCCGGGCCCAATTCCCTGTAGGTGTTGACATTCTTCAAATCAGGACTCTCAGGCCTTTACACGGAAGATTATTCAACATAATTCCAAAGCTCTCTGTTTTAGGATGCTATCATGTTGCCATCAGAGAAAAGAAGTTGATTTCATTTTATGATTTTTTTTTTTTTTGGTTGTTTTCCTGCACGGGGATCGAACCCAGGCCGCAGCCTGGCCACTACACCACCAGGGGACCCCGCACTTCGTGATTTTATTACATTGCTTCTCTGAGCTTTTCACAAGGCTCAGTGCAGGTTCTAGGCAGGCCCCTCCAAGGACAAGGACAAGTCAGGTTGGAGGTTCACTCTGCTGCTCTCTTAACATGCAATATCTTGTAGAGAAACCTGCTTTTTAGGGGGCCTGTTTCCCCTTCATCTTCGCCTTCCTCACCACATCTTTGTTCACTTACATAGAATAAAAAATACTGCTTCAGTCAGGAGTCAGTCGAGAACTGTTTGGGCAGACCCTCTAAGGAGCTGGGTGCAGCAATGGGCAAAACACACAGAGTTCCTTCCATCGTGGGGTCTGTGGTCCAAAAGGGAAGCTGTCCATGGAACACACGATTACAGTTTGTTACTTATAAGTGAGCAAAGAGCTCTGAGAAGAGAATGGCTTCGACGAAGATCCAGCTCCCCAGTTCTTAGCAATTGCAGCCGCCCCTCCTGGCTGGAGGACCAGCATGGCCCTGAGGTCCCCAGTCTGCCCTTTCTGTGGGATCTTACTATTGGAAACCATTACCCTCCATCCCCATCTGCAGCCCCTAGAAGATTAAGGTTGGCAGAACTGACTGAGCATGAAAACAATCAGCATTACTCATCAGGCCTTCAAGAGCTTTTTTAATATACATTACCATATTTAATCCTGAAACACTTCCCCCCACCTCCAAGTCAGTATTACTGCTTTTACCCCTATTTTCCACATGGAGAAACTGAAACTTCAGGAGAAGTCACTATGCAGTAGATGAAGCAAAGGGTGCCGAAAGCTGGCTTAGCAGTCAGAAATGAGTACTTGAGGTAACAAGCCAGAGAAAAGACAGATTGTGGTACAGTGATGATTCCGGTTTATTGGGGTATGTATCTACATATGCAAAGCACACAGCCTATAATTATATAACTATTGAAGGTACTAACAAAAAGAGAAGGTTTTTCCAAAATTCAGAAGATACGTGTCTGTTATAGAAACCCAAGTAACAATGAAACCCACCATGCTTCAGGAAAGACAACAGATAAGACGACAGCTTTGGGTCAGTTTTGGCTCTCTAACCTTGAACAGCTGGATTCATATGAAGACTGCTGCTTGTGTTTCTAAGCTTGTAAAGTTAACAACCTAAGTCCTTTTCATAAATTCGATTGTACTTGGCAAAGGACTACAGACCCAAAGATTCATTTTAAATTAAAATATGTGTTGCATAAGGTGTCAAGTTTCCACGGGGAGCCTGCTGGATCAGAAATAAAATTAGGAGTTCCCTGGTGGTGTAGTGGCTTAAGGCTTCGTCACTGGTGCTGTCAGCGCTGCAGCCTGGGTTCGATTCCCAGCCAGGGAACTACCCCCCCCCCCACACACACACACACAAAATTAACAATGGAGAGATAGCACAGGAATGCAGTGGATATTTTATTTCCTAAAAATGTTTCATGGAGATCATCATGCTAAGTGAAATAAGTCAGACAGAAAAAACAAAGAACTGTATGACTTCACTCATATGCGGAATATAAAACTGAAAGCAACAAAGATAAAAGAAATGAACAAGCAAATAACCCATAGACACAATCAATAGTTTAATGTTTATTTGGGGACGAGTGGGTTAGGGAGGGGAGAAAGGGGAGGGGGTGGGAGAGGAAGGGGGGAAGCTAAATATAAGGTGATGGAAAGAGAAGTCACATTAGGTGGTGAACTTACTATACAACAAGTTGACAATGCACTGTAGAATTGTATGCCTGAAACCTATGTAATCCTTGCTAACAGATGTCACCCCAATAAGTCTAACAATAAAAATGAATTAAAAAAATAAAAAGAAAGAAAGAATGAATTTCTCTTACATGTGAAAGAAAAAAAAAAAGTTTCAGTGACAAAAAACTGTCAAGAGTTAAAAAGTTCTCCAGAGCTGCCTCAGAAACAATCCATGCTGGCCCCTGGATCGGGTAAACTTTATGATTCCCGTGGATGGCTGAACCACCTTTGTTTTGAGGGGCTGGGCTCTATAAGGGAGTGGTTTTATCTGCCAAACTGATGCAGAGGAAGTAGCCTGCATTGAACTGGGAAATCATAATTCTTTATTTCAATGATACTAGTGATAAATGTTTCCAAATTTACCCAGAAGACAAAAAAGCAATGTGACTTGGTTTTAAATACTGACATACTAAACCAATTTTCTTCTATACTCAGCTATCTCTTTGGCTTTAAAAAATAAGTTGAATGTGAATTTGCACATTTGCCACTCAGCAGCATTTTAAAAAATGGGATTTAAACTAATTGGATCGTGAATTCCCAGAAAACTTCCCTGAGGCAGTAAGTCCCTCACCACTACAAATTTGATTTCTGCTTCTTTCCAAACCACAGATCTGAATGTGATTCAACGACGTAAGAAAACACCCAAACCGGCCCTACCCACCACACACATATTTAAAAGCTGGATTTTCATATCTTCCCCCAAATCTGTAGCTTACCTGGTCATGTGAAAAATTAAGTGGCACAATGACACAAGTTAACCAACCTACCTGATTTCTCAGCTCACGTAGGAAGCAAATGAGTGTTTATCTCCCTGACTTCTTACAGGAAGAAGAATGGGCCGAAGGAGCTGTTGACTGGCAAACAAACTAAATTCTAGCGGAGCATTTCCACCTCGTGTAGGGGAGACAGAAATGAGGAGAGTCATGGAAAACAAGTGCCACTTGATACTTAAATACTCCTTCGTAACTGTGTGCAAACACTTCAAACATAAAGCCTCACTGGTCCCTCACAACAGCCTTGTGAGGGAGACAGGGGAGATAACGTACCAACACATAAACTAAGATGCCAAGGAGTCATGCTGCTTGCCCAGAGTCACACAGCCAGGCCATGGCAGCCTGATGCAAAACAGTGCCATGGCTCCTTCTGTGTCCAAAGAATGACGGTAAAATAGCTTTTAGATTTGGCTGCCTCAAGGAATTTATCAAGAGAAAACCACCAATAGTTCAGACTCCCATAGTTTTTCTTAACCTTTTCATTTAGATATAGTCAGTAATGTACTAAACATGCCCTAATCTTAAGTTTATGTAGATGGGTGAATGTTTACATATATGTGTACGTGTGCACACACACACAACCGTACACCAATGTAACCCCTCCCACAGTAAGATGCAAACCATTTCTAGCAACCTCATGCCTCTTCCAAGTTAATCCTTGTCCCAGAGATAACCACTGTTTCACTCATAGATGAATTTTGCCTCTTCTCCAACTTCATATTAATGGAATTATGCAGAATGCACTTTGTCTGGCGTCTTTCACTTGATACAACGTCTATGAGATTCATCTGTATCAGTAACTTCATTCTGTGAATCTGAGACATTTCATTTATCCATTCCTATTGATGAATATTAGGGTTGTTTCCAGTTTTTGACTACTGTAAAGGAAGTAGCTATGGACATTCTTATATAATGTATGTCTTCCCCCTGCCCGCCCCCAGGATGTATATTACACGGTGCAATATGGAATTGCTCAGTTACAGAGTAGGTAAGTCTTTAGTTTTAAAGGAAACTACCAACAATTTTTCAAAGTGATTGTATCAATTTACACTCCCATTATCACCGAGAGTTCCAATTATTCCATCTCTTTGCCAACCAACGTACTTGACGTTCGTCAGTTCTTTCAATTTAAGCCTTTTGGGGTGAGAGTGTAATGGTATCTGATTGCATTGTATTTTGCATTTCTCTGATGACTACGGATGTTGAGAACCTTTTCAAAGACGTTGGCCATTTATGTGAAGAATTTTTTCAACTTCTTTGCCCATTTTTAAAGATCAGCTTATGAGTTTTATTCTTTTTGAGATATATCATTTTTGCCTGTGACTTGATGAAGAGGAATTCTTAATTTTATTGAAGTGCAATCTAACAATTTCTTCTTTTATGTGTATGTTTTTTTTTTCTAGAACACTAGTTCTCAAATTTTTTGTTTATGTAAATTATATCTATTAATATTTACCATGTTAAAAATAAAAACATTTTAAATATTTTATAATTCATATAAAGATAGCAATAAACTCATTATAGAAATAAAATTCTTTCATAAAATTTATATTTACATTTTCCAAAATAAAAAGGTTGTGAGGAGAGTGGTAGTGTTTTATATTTTTGTAAATCTATGCAACCTGCAGCTTAGTAAGAAACCTGGATTACTTAATAAGAAGATAGTTGGATTGTCCTATCAGTTTCTGCCTTCATTCTGCTGCAGTATTTTGTTTGAAGTACAGGAAGAAAATCTAGCTAGAAAAGGTAGTAGCCTTTCCAGATAATTGTAGCTATTCTTCTTTGATACTATACCAAAACTCAACAAATGATAGTTTTCCAAACACAAGTTGCAATGTGAAATGTGAAATCATGTCTCAGTGAATTTTTCATGTTTTGTAATGTTAAAATCCACTGGTCTACTCATAGCTTGGAGTCGATGGGTTTTAGTAGGTCTTAAAATGTGATGATTCGTTTTGTCGTTTGTTGCAGTGGGATAGATGACATGTCACTAGCTATAACTAATATATCCCACCCAAAAGTGAAAATCCCACGGATAGCTTTTTAAAATGATGTAAGTTATCAAAGTCAGTTTCCCTCAAACACCTAACTAAACTAGAAGCCAACAAAACTTTATGCAAGTAGAGCTGTTGCAACTTGCACATTCATTTTAGGGAAATCAAATTTGTGCATAGTGGTTACATTTTATGGGTTGTATAACATAATCCTTTATGGCACATGAGGGCTCCTTGGGTAATCAAAATACATGGTACATCTATGACCTCTGGATGAGAGGCAGTGTGTGACAGTAGGAAGAACACTAACTTGATAAGTCAGGATACTGAGTTTTAATCTGAACTCCCAAGAAGATGGCACAAGGGAAATATTGAGAGCATGGGTTTCTTACAGCACATGTGGGAGTCAATGACACTTAAGTTCCTCATTTTACCTGTTTTAATATTAGGATGTATCTTACACATTCCTAAGACAAAAGCTTCAGGTGTAAATGAGGTAAACACCTGAGTATCTGTCTGCTATCCAATTCAACAGACTGGACCAAGTATCTTTTTGAAGTATCTTCCTTGATCCCACCCCACCTCCTAAGAAGTGTCCATTGTCTTGAACTTTGGGGTTATCACTTCATTTAATGTATCATTTTTACCTCACCTGTGGGCTACCCGTAAACAACCAATTGATTTATAGGCACATAAGCTTTTATACACCTTTAACCTATACGAGTTCCTCTGCATCATGTTTTTTCCGCTCAAACTTCATGTTTGTGAGATGTGGCCAAGTTGATGCGGCTGTAATGAAAAGACCTAACTCCTGTCACAGGACTTTGGTTTGAGGTTAACTCTTTGATCAGGAACACAATCGTCAGAGGAAATGTGTCATGGTATCATTTTTAGAAACTCCGGCAAAATTTAAAGAGTACTTGAGTGTAAGACTAGTATGCAAGAGAAGCTGTTTTAATCCCAGGCTTGACGTGGCACATGAAATGATCAGAATTCACAATGCAAAAATGCAAAGTTTATTTTCTTAAATAAAATACTATATTCATATCTATACAAATAATTATTACAACCATTAAAATGTTACATTTACCAATAAAAATTTCAAAACTTTAAACAAGAGCATGGTTCAGAATATTCACACCCTAATGCAATGCATTTGTAAAAAGATGTCAAAATAAACAGGACCTATTCTTATTTACAATTGTAGGACTATCCTGATCATATTATACATATCTGCTCTGGATTCCATTACAAAACAAATTAGCTCCCATTAGCATTATAAACCAGGTGATTTACAGTAATAGGACACAGTGCACAGCAGACATGGCTGGCATACGAATAGTTACAAATATTACACTACTGAAAACACTACAGGAAGGTTTTTTCCTGGTGACTGCCCTACAGTAAGCTTCTCACCCAGTGTCTATAAATAATTTGTGAAGGTAATTATGTTCTCCGATTTTTCCACCTACTTTTACCAAAATGAATATATATGTGTATATATATGGCCTGCTGAAAGTGGAAGCAAATCTTTTCTTCACAGTAACACAACTGCAGCATTTTTAAGCAACACTGTCTGGTCCCTTTCTTCTTGGAAGATCAATAGTTCAACTCCCATTAAAGGTAACCAATATAGTCAAGTCCAGTGCCTCAATGACCTAACAGATGAAAAATGGTTTTAAGACTTAGGGGGTAGGGGACAGAGATCCAGAAAAGTGAAGAGGGGAATCTAGACAGAGTACACATTAAGTTCCTATGACGTGGTATGATGTGTAACGGTACATATAACTGAGCCAAAAAGCTTCTCTTAAAAGGTTAAATTACAAACTTCTCTCCTATCTCATGAAATGTCTATTGACGATTACGTAATCATCCAAAAACCATCCATTTGGATTATCCCCAGTACTTTCAACCCAAGTTGGCTCATGTTTATATAGTATCCGAACACTTGCATGTACAAGAAAAAAAAAAATTATGGTTGACAGTGTCTGCGCAAATCTAGAAAAAAGGATGGTGGATGACCACCACATACAAGCTCTGAGTTTAAAAGGGGCTTGTGTCTACCTAGAAAGTTTTTTACAAGATCGGCACCAAAGATGGCTCAGAGAATAAGGCAACAGTGAGATACATCAGCTGTACTTGTCTTCCAGGTGTGTGATTACTTGCCATGTACCATCCGGGCTGGTCCTTTGCTATAACAGAGGAGTGGGTGAGCAATAGGTTCCAATGGCTGGCCTTAGGACCAGAGGCACAGTTTCAGGTAAAGTGCAGTACCAGGCGAGAGGCATGTGGGCAGGACTACAAGCTGTGTGTCTAGGAAGGTCCTCAATACTTCTTCAGGGCATATCCAGACTGCCTCAATCTAAACCTGACATCCCCCACAGACTCCATCTATTATAGTAGAAACACCCTCAGGCTCACACCAGAAGTGTAGAATGCAGGGAGAATAAGTCCAAATAAAGACCCTTTTTTGCTGAACACTGGGGAAGGAGACATGGTAGCATTCAGCCAAAAAGGTATCATGAAAAGAAACTATTTTCTCGCCTTTCGTTTGCATATAGGTATCACAAAGTCAATACTAGTTTATCTGGCTATTACTATGACACACAACCATATGCAATTATCTCCAGGCAAAGGCAGGATTTATATAGACAACAAAATTATATCGACTTCCTAAGTCGGTATCAACAGGTTCCTAAGGATATCAACCCAAAGCCATCTTTTGGTACCACCTTTGCCCTTTCTTCTCTCCTCCTTGGAGGGAAAAAAAGGCTCATTAAAACAAGGAACAGAGCTATCCAGCACAGTAAATACAGAGGGTGCCAAAAAAATATATATGTATATACACATTTTAAGAAAGGAAAAACTTTATTAAAATTTTAATACTTGATATATACCGATAACAAAAGATGAATACAAGTCACGTGTGACTTCTGCAACGACAAGAGGTGCTCACAGTGGTTACCATCAGTGCCCAGACACCTCTGATTACAGCAAACTTAAAATGTGTATACATATTTTTGGCACCTCCAGTATTTTAAATGAATTTTGAACTACATTGTTTCAAGAAATTCTTACTGCCCCTTGATAGAGTGGGAGACACTAGTTCCCAAAGTCAGGAACTGGGAATCACTGACTTGGGAGTGTGACTTCCAGTCACACAATGACCCAGTAGATGATGTGCCCAACAAATGTTTCAGGGCAAAGGAGTAATCATCGTGCTAAAGAAATGACCAGGTTCTCTGCCACCTGTTTGACATGGAGCATATGGAAGAAAATAAGAGCCTGGGTGACGGTGTATCAAAAGGAAGGAGAAAGCTAAGAAGATGCATATCTGTAAGTGTTTACCCTTTCTCAAATTTTTAAAACATTACTGCCATTAAAATGTGTTTTCATATTTGGGGGGGCGGGGGGCGGGGAGCATCAATTTTAGCCTCTCCAAGAAATGGCTAATGTTAAAAGGCAAGAGCAAGGCAAATGAATTATCTTTAAAATGTTTAAATATTTTTGTATTTAAAAAGGCTGATTTTAAAAGTTGATCCTCATTGCAGTTCACCCTGACACATGGCTGGAAATAGCTGCAAAAGAACGTTCCCTCCTTTTTCCTCTCTCTCTCTCTCTCTCACAGTGCTGATGCATAAAATTTTATAAAGGATGATCACTCTGAAATTCTCAGTCCTTACTTAGGAAAAGGGTGCCGTCTCTGGTACCCTCAAAAGGCCTTAAAGTAAAACCAAAAGTAAATTTCCTGAAGGGATACAAAACATCCCAAAGCAACCTGTATGCAACAACAAAAAAGAAAAAATGTCCAACTTGATTTCTTTTACCCATGAGTGACACATGAAAAGTTTATACACGATGAGAAATCTGAAACTTTTCACCTCATGAGAAGTTAGTGTGTTAAATACTTAGAGGAATCAACTAGTTAGTAACTGACTCTATATAATCAATAACACTAAAAGAGAGAAATGATTTAATCAATGACTCTCCCTTATAACTCATACAGTAAGTTTGTGGATTTCCAGAAATTACAAAATTATTTGTGAAAATGGTCTTTCATTCTATATAGTCATATATTAGCAAGTCAAGAATAACATTAAATTCACTATAACCCAAATTGACTATGTTCTCTGCCATTCCTTTGTGAAAGAATTGTATCCAGAGACTGCAGATGTTAAGTAATATATTTCCTCTCCAAAATCATGTAGCTCTAATTATCAGACACGTAATACTGCTGATAAATCTCATATACTCATGCTTTTAAATCAAGTAAGATTACTACGCTCTGAACACTTTCAGAATTGACTTCATTTATAAAATGCTCTTACAGACATATGCACATTTCTGTAAGACAATTAGAGCTACATGTAAACAGGAGCCAAATTATTTGCAGATGGTCACGACCTTCCTTGGCCGGCCAACTAAGCCTTACTTAGGGGGAAAGACTCACTCAGGATCAAAGTGTCATATGCTTAGAATGAAAGCTCTGAGCAATGTAAATGCTATAGCTGAACAGAGCTGGGCAGAAAAACACAATCGCTGCAACAGAGAAGTATCGCAAAGTTCCAGGCTTGGAGGACTTTCCATTGCAATGTTCAAACTGAACTTCTCCTTAGCCTGTTAACTTAGTTCCAATTATACATAACCGTCCCCAGGTCTCCAGAATTTACCAACCACGGTGTGTGTGTGTGTGTGTGTGTGTGTGTGTGTGTGTGTGTGTGTGAGAGAGAGAGAGAGAGAGAGAGAAAGAGAGAGAGAGACAGAGACAGAGACAGAGACAGAGACAGAACAAGAATGGAGAATAGTCAAACACATTGAAAACTCTCCTTGAAATTGGCAGATCGAACCTTTCAAGTACAAAGAAAAACTTGAATGTTAAAGTTTAAAACTCAGTTAATTAAAAAACAAGTCATAAATCTCACATTAAGTTAAAACTTAATTTGTATGTCTTTATCTGTAGCCTTGTTGAAGTAAGTTACTCATGGAGCTCTCCTATTCCTCCCTATAACCATTTTTAAGAAGGAAAATACAGAAGTTCTTATCATTCACAATATTGTTTTTTACCCACAGGAGGCTGCTCAGTCAGCAGCAGGGGCAGGTAGCAAAGTTTGGTGAGAACAGCTGCAGAGGCACGGATGACCCTTTCGCCGAATCTAGAAGAGGTATTCGCTGGAGTTCACTGCTCTAACCAAGCCCACGGTGGCTTTTTGAAGGAGGAAAAGAAAAATGCTGGTCCTAGGTTTCACCTTGTTAACAGAGCAGACAAAACAATTTATACACATCTCTCCCACTCCATCTCAATTTTGGCAGAATATGACAACAAAAAGCAGTGGGTTTGAGAATATAAGCATATATGCTTGTTTTTCTTTTTTAAGTTGTCAAAATTCAATATAGGAGTATTATTAACTTCAGTGGGGCTTTTTTAAACCCTTACATCAAGTTTTTCTATACTTCAGCAGGTCTCGAGTCTCAATTTCCCATTTTCAGATGGCAGATCTATTTTTAAATGACCAGTTTATACTTTAAAATCAATGCCTGTGTACACACACACATACTCACGCATATACACAGACATATATAAAAACAATTTTTTTGAAGCACCATTTCATATCTGCCATCAGGAAAAATAGTGAACAAATTCATCTTCTTATTATAAGTCTACTATAAAGGATAATAATGCAATATACAACACCATATTTTAAATATAAATATCAGAAAATGAAAATAATGACAGAGCATAAGACTCTGCTCAGAAATATTTTAAAAGACTCAAATAACTGTGTAGATTCTAAACACACTATTTACTGATCAGTCCCTACTGATTAAACAAACATAAAACAATTTATTTCAAGATCAATAAATAGAATGAGAATACAAAACAAAAATCAATTGATGAAAAAAAATCTTTAACTGAACACAGGCAAAACTCTACAATACAACAACTCTTATCCTAATGGCCTGATGCAAAATGGAGACCACTGATGTACTTTTAAGCTATCTACTTTTGAGTCTGTTTAAGGAAGACCTTTGCTTAAAAGGATCTTGGCACATTAAAAGATAGCATGGCTCTCTAATTTGAAGAACAGGACATAAAATTCAAATAATTTATGAATTGTTATAATTAAGAAGCCTCTTCCTAAATCAAATCTTAGAATAAAGGCTGATTAAATAACTCACGTATTTGCTAACTGCTTGACTTTAACTATGGACATTCATTCTATATCAATTCAACAATTGCCATAAGTAACAACTGTTCTAGATGCTGACATCAGCCAACATTTGGTTATAAGCCATTGTGTTATATTGAATTATCTGTATTTTTGGAGAGCAACTCAACTATTTCAATTACTTTACAAATTATTAACAATCACATTTAAATCTAGGCTTCTTCCTACTACCCAGTCCACACCAAAATGATCTCTCCAGCTGATTAATATTTAGAGAATATAAGATTACAAATCAAACTTGAAAATGTAAATCTGCATGGAAAATTTAAAAAGCACACCACGTAGTTAAAAACGAAAGATAATTTGCTTTTGACAACCCAGTATTTGCATCATCTCCGCCATGGCTTCCCTACATTCCGAAGGTAACTGGAAATTGATTATACAAACACAAAGACATACACACATACACTCTCTCTCTCCATGTGCATGTACTGTGCATGCACACATAAATATATGTGTAATCTCACCCATTACATTTAATGTTTAGTCTATGAGTATTTAAACAGCTGAACTGCAGTCATGACCCAAAATATGGCTTATGTTGTGGGCAGGTCTGTTTGAGGACTGCTTGGAAGAGTCAGAGGCAGAGGAGTTTGCTATTGTAAGCAAAGGTGACATTGCTGAGCCATCAGGAAGAGCTGTAGCTATTTCTGGAAACAAAGATGTCATATTAAAATTGGATAAGTGAGAGTTGGTCATGTGCATTGGTGGCATGTCAGGGAGAAGAGGAAAACTTGGTTGAGCAAAACCAACAGGTCTTGGAGGAGATAAAATTGAGCCAAATCGGTTGTTTAAACTTCCAGTGTTTACCTTCTCTGTGCTAGGATTTGGGAACATTTGATTTGAAAAATAGGGGATTGAAATATCATTGGACAGTGTAGGATGAGCAGGAGAATACGGGGGGTAGAAGGAAGGTAGAGTATTTTGGGGATCTACAGGAATGAGGGCTGGAGTTCGAGTGGCACTAGGCTGAGTAACCTGTGGAATGAAAGAAGTATTAGCATTTATTGGTGGATTCATGCCACCCTCTGGAATAAAAGGAAAACCAAAATTTTGTGACAGTGTATGCTGGTCAGGTGCTGAATTCTCATTAGGTACTTGCGGGCTATCGGGCATGAAACGAACAATACTTCCTCTCTTCTCCGTAGCAGGCTGTTGGCGTCCAAGAATCATACTGCCACTGGTAGACAGAGGAAGATGGGGAAGACTTGGATCAAAGACATTACTGTGCCTTTGGCTTCCAGAACGATTCCTTTCAGGCTGACGGATTTTGGAACCACTGCTGTCCTGCAAGGGATGCCTTGATCGCTGGGGAACTGAAGAATTCGTTGGACGTACAGGAGGCCCCGGATCAGCATTTCCATGAGACACAGATGGATGTGGCAAAGCCGGCCTTGCAACCCCATGAATATTGGTTGTGACTGGAGGGTTCATGTGGCCCTTGGTCCCATGACTGTCAGTAATCCGCATGGGATTGGACTTCTGTACAGAAACATTGGGGCTTGTGTTTCGACCCTGAATATCTCCTGATGAAGAAGAACTCGAGAAAGGAATATTCAAGGTGCTGTTCCTGGTGTTAATTGCACCTAGGGACATGTCACAACTTTCCCTATTCTGATTTTCACTCTCTCTTCTAATATGGACACCTTCATGAGTTGGGGGACAATTATATTCAATGGCAGGGGAGGGACCACACTGTGTATTCCTCTGATGTTCTGAAAGTGATCTCTGGCTCCCAACGACCTGCTCCCCAAGATGAGGGGCGAGCAAACTCTGCATGAAACTCTGATGACATGTGTTTTCACTGTCCCGTGGTGGGACTGCATTTCCTGTCGGGATGCTCTGGACTGGTGGATAAGGTAATCTCTTTTGGCGTTCGATCGGTGGCGGACCAGGGTTCTGACTGATTCGAAAAACCTGGGACTGCATACTCCTCAATGAAGATACAGGGTTACCTATTTCATTATTTCTTGAGGACTGTACTTCAAAATTACCCTGGGGCTGCTGAGTGGCTCCACTTGGTTTAAATGTCTGACAGTCAGAAAGGCGGATATCTGAGGCAACAGTATGGTCCACACGACTCTGCATATTATGAACAGCCAAACTCTTATTTCTGGGAACATCAAGATAACTTCTCATTTCAAGCTGATCTGAAACTCGAGAACCTTGAATCAATATACCCATTCTCTGCTCTGAATTAGAAGATGTCTTTCCAATGAGTGCCTCAGCCGAATAACTTGAAACTCTATTTCTCTCTGGCCTGTGTGGAGTACAGGTCATGTCTGAAGGTCTCGTCACAATACTTGGCTGGGACACCATTTGCTGCTCTATGCCTCTTGATGTCAAGAGCCTCTGCATTGGATTATGCCCAGATACATGTTCAGAAGATACCCCTGAACCTGGCTGCCTGCTTCCCACTTCCTGCTGCTGGTGCATAATATCTTGACTGAGATGGTTCTGGGGATGGTTATGGTGGTTCCGGGTAGTTGACGGGTTTTCACAAGCCTTCTCTGGCTGGGAGCTGCCAAAGTGCTGCTGCATCTGTTGCTGTATCTGCTGATGGTGGGGGTGTGGCTGACCACTCTTGGGGCGGGATTGGTCAGTTCCATGATGCTTCGATTGTAAAGAAAGCTGAGCGGCCTGAGTGCCCTGAACAAGATTCCTCTTTTTCTGCATCTGAACTTCCTGTTGCAGAGTTCTCTGCTGGTGGACATTATGGGGCTGAGAGTGGACAGAGGCCTCTGCGTGAGGTATGTGATGCTGCAGTTGATACAAGTGATGCCTCTCTCTTAACTGCCCTACTTGCTGTTGCTGCTGCTGCTGCTGCTGCTGCTGCTGCTGCTGCTTTAAATAGAGATGGTTACTGTGCAGGTGCGATGCGCCCTGAGCTGGTACATGCTGTTGCAGGGCCTGTAGATGTTGACCGGCCTGGGTTTGCTGCTGCTCAGCAACTGACGGCTGAGAACTGCACTGAACTTCAGTCTGCCTCAATGCAGGGGCCACAAAGTTGTTAGTAGGTGGAAATAACCGTGTAAGGCCATCTCCATGTGCTGGGGTGCTAATAGGCACAACTGAGTTTGAAGAGTTGGGAGGGATCTGACTAACCATCATTTGAGTTTGATCAGAAATGCTGTCTGGCGTTTGGCTGATCAGGGACATCCCTTCAAGCCTGAGGGGGGCTGGTTGACACAGCTTTTGACGTTTAGCTGAAGACAGCAGGTGGTCATCTGGGATAGTACGCTTAGCAGAGTCTTTACGGCCTTCATGACCTGCCTTTAAGAGTGGCTCTTGAACCTGCGGATTTGGTATGCTCCCAGTCATAGTGTTCAATTGTTCTTGAGAATATTCAGTCATAAGAGACGGTCTAGGAGGCTGACTGCTATAGGAACTAGAGGAAACAGTCAGATCAACCGTAGCGGGAACCGCCGTCTGCTCTGTAGTTTGGGATAAACCAGCACAGCTGACGAGAGGGTGACGGACGCTGCTCTGATGGATGAGATTATTCACACTTAAACTGGTGACGCTCGGTGGCTGAGAAGTCGAAACCTGTAAAGACGCATTTGATGTTTTAATTCCTACAGAACAACTTGGTTTTTCAAGGGGCCTATCCACAGTTGCTTCAATTGAATCCTGAGAATTAAATTCATTTGGTGTCACTTCTGCCTGTCCCGGGCCACTGTCTTTAGAGATCTGTGTTTTGAAAGGCTGGTCTCCTTCTAAAGATGATGCTTCTGACGGCTTTGATGTAACTTCCCTTATATCAGCCTGGGTGCCACCTCTTCCCTTCTCAAGGTTCTCCTGGTCAAAAATAGCTCTTGCTGCAAGAGCGACTATATCGGTTTGCTCTACAAAGGTACAGCTGTCACACGTATTAGTTGTTGCATTGCTGGTGACATCCTCTCTAGTTGTTTCAGGAAGAATGGATGCAACTGAGAAACTACGACTACTGCCAGAGCTGGTTGACATGGGAGAGTCAGACTGTCTGCTGGTGAGCAAAGAACCATGAATAGCCTCCTGATCAGGGATGCAGGAGTGGTGCTGTCCTGGATCTCTATCATCACTGTTCATCAGTAATAGCTCCTGTTTGGGATGTAAATCAACACTGGAATCAACTATTTTAGAATTTTCTGAAGGAAAGTCAGGGTGGTCCACCTGGCCTGAAAGACCTTTCTGAGGGTCTTTTTCTTTAGTGAGACCAGACAGCAACGCAGTTAAACCCTGGCCCTTTAAGAGGCCTGTGGTTTGCATCGTCTCTGATGAATCTTGCTCAACCCTGCAAGGTTCAGCAATGATGTCTACCTCAGAAACACAGTCACTGCTTGTAGTACTCGTGGTAGAAGATAAAGCAGAAACCTGAGAAACCAAAATGTGGGGATCATTCGGAGATGGAATCAACGCACTGGCTGAAGTACAAGATTGGGCAGCATCTGACAATGCCGGAGTAGTGGGTGGCTTATCCTGAGATGTCTCTCGTAGCAACACGGGGGCAGAATCTTTGGATTTTGCTGGGGCCACTGCAAAATGTTCACTTGTTACAGATTCTTGGGAGGGGGAGCTGGGCTCTTCTACCGACTTCGATTTAGATACAGACTCAGGGATCGCTGATTCAGAATTCAGGACATCCAAAGAATGTGAACCAGGAACACTTACAGTACTCTTTGCCTGGGACATAGTGACAGATGGTAACACAACGAGGGGGCTTTCCAGCAGCCCACCATTACAGGGTGGCTCTGCTGAGCCTTCAGTGCTGGGGCGGTCGGCTTTGCCCACATCTCTGACTGGATTCAGGGCGCATGCTGACTTGTTAGCTGCTAAGTGTTTCTTGACACCCAGCTTCTTAGTTAACCTTTTTGACTTCACGTTGGGCAAACAAGCTACAGTGTTTACTGAGGGGGTAGTCACTAGGTTATAAATACTGGGTAGTGTGGCTGGATTATCTGTGGTCATGGGAGATGCTACAGTCGCTGTTAATGAAACACAGTTAGCTGGGGTGGTTTGACTACTTGCAGCAGTTTGAGGATTGGCAGGCTGGCTAATAGACAATTGCACACAGCTTTGCCCAGCCATCTGTGATATGCTTTGATTGAGGCTGGCCAAAGCGCCAAATGTATTCAGGGCAACATTGGTATTTGGATCTTCGCTGGTGGTGGGCTGAATAATTTGCATAGGGGTTTGGTTTGTAGTTCCTGATGAAGACATAACGGGCTGCAAAGCAAAGAGCTGTCCATTTAAAGAAATGGTTTGAGGCTGTTGTTGGTTTGACATGGTAACAGAAAAAGTCTGTGTTGAATTATTTGTTGATAAAGATGAAGGTCTTGGTAATATGTGGACAAGATGCTTTCCTCCAAAAGTTTGTGGGGTTGAAACATTTTGCACTGAGTTAGACCCAATTATAGCACTGGCTCCATTGATAGGGAGTCGAACAGAACCAGGAGTGGGAGCTGAGAGGAGTGGCAAAGAATTCTGATTAGCTGCCTGTATGATTACTATCTGCTGACCCACGGTTTGGTTAGGAACCTCTGCCCTCATCACTGTTGGGCATGGGGTAGTGCTGGGTGGCTGAAGAATGATGACGTTTTGATTCGCTGGAGCTGCATTTACAGCTGACCCAACTGACTGAGCCATCTGAATCACTTGCATTGCTGAATTCAATGGGAGGATACTTTTTGGAGGCTGAGATTTCACTTGTGGCTGGGCAATTAGTGGCTGCAAAGGCAAAGATGGACAAGAAGGCAAGGTTACAACTACCTGCTCGACGGGCTGCCCATCTGTTGGAAAGGAATTATTCAAGTTGACGCCTGCAGCTATGTGTCTACTATGGATGGTTGTGGTGGGGCTAGTACCAGACTCGTTTAATACTGGAGTCACAGCAGAAGACGGTGTCTGGCTTAAGGGCTGGATAGTGTTTCCCGCCAGTTGCAAAGTAGTCCACGTTGTCTGTGTGTTTCCAGCTGAGGAAATTCGAGTAAGGCTATTAATGTTTTTCAAATCTGAAGCACTAACATCTGAAGAAGGCAAAGAACAAGAAAGAGTCCAACCATTATCCAAAAGGTTTGCAGAAAGAGTGCTTACAGGAGTGGTAGTCTCCCCTCCTCCAGGGGCCGGTGGGGCCACCCCTGCGGTGACACTTGCTGCACCCTTGCTAATGCTCCTGGGACAAGAATCACCTGTGGATCTGGAAGGCTGAGAGCAGGCTGTGGTGGGAACTGAAACAGTCACGGTGGTTTGAAGATCATTTCTGGCATCCTGTACGCTCAGGCAGGACTTTCCTCCATAGTTCACGTTAGTGGCAGCTGTTGAAGAGCTGGAGGGGATGCTTGTGGCACAAGGGACCGTTTTCTTCAATAATTTGGGGCTCTCCTGCCCATTCTTATTTTCAGAGGCATTGTGATCAGTTAGGCTTGCGTGCAAAGAACGATGTTGGGGAGGTTCGTGCCCAACGGGAACGGCCATCAGCGAGCCACCGGTGGCACCAAGCACACCTGAGTCACTCTCGGAGGTGGAAAGCTCGAGCATATTTTGAGCAGAAACGGCAGCAGGAAGACAAAGAGGCGCAGGCTGCTTGGCAGCCAGCGCAGACGCTGCGGCCTGATGCCATGGCTTGTTTTCAGAAGGGTAAACTCCAGAAATAGACACAGGAGTCACAAGGTTGCAAGTCCTCTGTACTGGCACCACGTTGGCAGTTTGCTTTTGTAAATGATGACCAACATTAAAGGTTATCCCCTGAACAGCTGCTCCCTGGCTGTTTCCACCAGGCTGACTCCCATTGGAATAAACAATAATATTTTTGTGAACCTGGTCGCTGGGAATAACAACAGAGACCTTGGAGTTTTTAAGATTTCCTTTCCAGTGGATTGTGGGGTCATCATACAAGCATATGTCATTTGCTTTCAGTAATTCAATATATCGGCCATTTTCTTTTTGAATTTCTTCCAGTTGTTTTCGTAGCTTTTTAATTTCTTCAGCTACAATATTAAAAATAAAAATGAAACAATTACCTGTGTCAGTAGTTACAATCACTTAAGAAAGAACTGTGTACTAAAACTGCTGAATTCTAATTCTAGCATTCTAAATACTTCATTTGAGAATCATCAGCTCTCTTCTAACACAAGTTCTTACTTCTTTTTAGAATGGTATCTCAAACCTCTATCCCATACTTTTAAAAGTATGTATCTTTAAAGGTCAACAACGCAAAGGTCAAAAATTACTCATAATGTAGGAATCTCAAAATCCCCAATTCAAAAATTCCCGCAAGGGGACCTACGAAGGTAGGGAAGACATACTGGTATCAT
The DNA here is from genome assembly GCA_004026885.1 of Lyroderma lyra. Classification (NCBI taxonomy): domain Eukaryota; kingdom Metazoa; phylum Chordata; class Mammalia; order Chiroptera; family Megadermatidae; genus Lyroderma; species Lyroderma lyra. The sequence continues at coordinate 26,034 of PVJL010009269.1, forward strand.
GGTAACCTGCTAGGAAAATAACAGTGAATATCAAAATAAAAGCATTCAAATGCTACAACAGCTAACATTACATACGGTACTTACAGCCTCTTTTATAAATGGCCTTAAACTAGTTTCTATTTTACCCTCTGAAACAACAGAGACCAAGTAGAACATGTAAAAAGTAAAGCAGCAGAGCACGGAGGAAAGCGTCAACAATGGAACTTGCATTTTCCCTGCTAAGGTCCATGTATGTGTGCTACTGAGTAACAAAGATGCGTGGCACACCCCTACTCCCTTCTAAGGCAGACGGCCGCACCCACAGACCCTACGAATGGGGCAGCCTTGGCTGCTGGTATTCATGCTCTGTGACGCCATACACCCCACCTGCCTTACCAGAGTGGTAGGGAACTCTCACCACTCCCTCTGCCAAAGGCAGCCAATCCTCAAGGCCAATGCCTTACGAGGCAGCCTGAAATGGAAAGTTCTGTTCTGAAAAGGGTGAACTGAAACTAGCAGATTATTTTTCTCACATATTTAAACTAAGAGACACAGAAGAAAGATGCCAATATGCCACAGACTTTAGAAGTTAAAGAACAATTATTATGAGCCAAATAATAATGATTATACTCACTAATGCACACTTACTGTATGCCTGGCACTTTTCATTCATTGTCTCACATAATAACAACAACCATAGCAGATAACATTTATCAAATATTTACTACATTTAATAAGTGCTTTACCAGCATTATCTCTTTTAATCCTCATAATAACCAGGAGATAGGAAGCACCTATTGTCATCACCATTTTCAGATGTGAGAAACAAGCTCAGAGTAGTTATATAATTTGTCTGAAGTCAACCAGACAGATGCTATGATTGTCCTCATTTTAAGATACAGAAACAGAGACTTGGAGAGGTCAAGTAGCTGGCCAAAGGTACTGAGTGAGTAAATGAAACTGAGACACAAACCCAGGTGGGCCTGACTCCCCAGCCATTGCTCTGACCACTGTTCTAGATTGTCAGATGGACGGCAAGTATTGGAGAAAGCTGTTAGGAGTGAAGAGAAAGCAGATGCACAAAAAAGAACAAAGGATGATGACAGAGACAACAATGTAGCCACACTTAAGCTGCTTCAAGTGCTACCCTAAGTAAAGGTAAACAAGGAGAATTCTGAAGGCTGACCTCCTAGATATGACTTCCAATATCCTTCCTGCTTCTTACAATAAACACAGCCCAGCATTGCCCCCACCTCTGCAAATTCTGCCTTTGTTTCTCTCCCTTTCATGTGACGTTCTGAGTTGTCACAGGAAATTCTCTCTCTGCTCTTGTCAAAGCCATAAATAAAGGACAATCCAAACTGGCCTTCCACTCTGAGCTTTCCATTTGCCCATAGCATTTTCCTTTCCAGCTGTTATAAGGAAATCTTTTCTCCAGCTCAAATGGAAAAAGAGAACTGACTTGATAGCATTTAAAAACTCAACTCTACCTAAAAATAAAATATTATTAAATGATCAGGCAGTCTGATGCATACCTTCCATGCAATATAAGCAATTATGAACTGAATGTTTCAGCCTTTTGAGTAAATTCACAATTAAGTCTTGACACAGGCATATCTTGTTTTTAAGTTACAATGAGCAGGATTCTCCTATATCCTCTTATGGGATTCCCCTACCTGGATGATCCAACTGGAATAAAGGAGATCCAATACTATTTGTATCCTGAATTAAGCAAACATGAAATGCGAATATACAGAAGAGGCCAAAATGAAAATTATATATGCCTGCATGATTACAGTTGCTCACAGAAGGGGGAAAAGAGGTAAACTAAGAAGAATTTATTGTCCCAGATCCACTGTATATATGATCTTAATAATGCCTGGAGGCAAAAAATAAATAAATAAAAGCTTTCTGTATCCTAATTAAGTTGCACTGTGACACAAAGGCCTCAACACTGAAAAAAAAAAAAAAAAAGTAAGAATCTTAAAATCTTTACCTTGTTCATTGTTTCCTCCATTAAGCAGGAGTTCATCATTTTGCCTTTTCAATTCTGTTATATATTTAAAGGCTTGATCCAAGATCATATTCTTGCTCTGCCAAAGAAAATTAACCATTTAAAAGTTTCACTGAAGGGTGAAGGGTAAGAACTTGCCAAAAGAAACTTAAAGCTCTGGTTTTATCACATATATGTGATGTGTATCTTTTAAATTTTAAAAATCCATCATATTCAAAAATTTCTACTGTTCATCTTTCATTTACTAAATATGTATTGAGCACACAAGTATGTCAGGGTCTGTCCTAGATACTTGGACTATAGTAAACGAAACAGAAAAAGCTCTTGGCCTTGAGAAATTACATATATATAATCAACTGGTGATAAGTGCTATGAAGCAAAACAAAGCAGAGTAAGGACAGCCAGCCAGATGGCAGAGGTTACTGTGTGCTGTGAACTGAGTATTTGTGTCCCCCTACAATTCATGCTGAAACACCGACCCCGATGTGACAGTATTTGGAGGTGAGGACTTTGAAAGGCAATTAGGTCCTGGTTGTATATCCTTCATAAATGAGAGCAATGCCTTCAGAAGGAAGGGCACGAGAGATGGGACCACTCTTCCTCTGTCATGTGAGTGTACAACCAGGGTGAGAGCCCATACCAGGAACCGCTGGCACCTGCTTCTTCAGCTTCCCAGCCTGCAGAACTGTGAGAAATAAATTTGGGTTGTTTAAGTCACCCAGTCTACATTATTTTTCTTATGACAGCCCCAAATGACTACAACCCTCTGCTATAATCTATTTCGTGTAGGGAGGTTGAGGAAGGCCTCCTTGTAGGTGACATTTGAGCACAAACCTGAAGGAAGAAGTCCAGGAAGTATGCCCTGTGTGTGTGTGGAGGAAGAGGGTTCAAGGAGCAGATCAACAAGAGCAGAGGCATTCAGGCAGAGCTGTGTTTGGTGTGTTAGAGGAACAGTAAGGTGAGAGAAGCTAAGGTATATAGTGGAAGAGTAGGATGAGAGGCCAACGAGGGCCTTCAAGACCATGTAAAGATTTTAGATCTTAATGTTATTCTTTACTCTGTCAACCACAATGACAAATTATTCCAAATAATAGGTCGAAAAAACAGTGTCACTTGATAGTGTTTGGTGTCATGCTCCCAGTATATTCCATTCCTAAACTTTTCAAAAAGATCACATTTTATGTTAAAATGTTCCTTTATTCTTTAATTAACAATTTTTAAAATTGAAAACATAACATGCACATAGGGCAAAAAATGTAAACAATATGAAGGGATGTATAATGAAAACTAACAATCCTTTTGGCTTTAACTCCCCAGATCTCCTTCCAGAGACAACCACTGTAAAGTTACTTGTGTATCCTTCCAGAAATATTCTATGCGGATATATAAGATGCCAAGAAAACGTATACACATTTTAAGGAAGGAAAAAATTGTTTTAAAATTGTAATACTCATATATACTGATAACAACAGATGAATACAAGTCACATCTGACTTCTGCAATTACAAGAGGTGCTCGTAGTGGTTACCATCAGTGTCCAGACACGTCTGATTACAGCGAACTACTGCTTGAGCAGCACTGACCAAAGTGTCCACTTGTATCTCTGCATGTGCTGTTTCAATTTCTTCCCAAAGGACCACCAGCGCAGCTGGTTTTCTGTGGTACACCACATCCTTTAAGGTCCCCCATAGGTAGAGGTCAAGGGGTAGTAAGTCAGGAGAACACAGAGAAACTCAAACAATGTTCTCAATTTCAAATACCACTTCAAAATGGGCTTGTGCTCCTTGAACAACCATGCTTCTGCCAATTTCTTTGACTGTCCTGCCTGTCGCATGGTGACACTACCATTCATTTGATTAACCGCATCGTTTCAGTAAGCATCATACTACACACTACTACCATAATTCACTTAAACTTCGAAAAGTAATACATAGATAACATACACCTCTTTAAAATTTTTTGGCACCCTGGTATATGTATGCATGTTCTTTAAACCTGATAGAAGAATACGCTGAACATTTTTTTAATTCAAAGTATCTTGGGCACACTTCCATATAGCACTTTGATATCTGTATCTATATTATACTTAAAGGCGGTATTTCTTTCATTTTATTTGCAGTCTATTACTGGTAAATATTTAAACTGTGCAAGAAGTGTTTTGTTTTTTATTCTTCAGTTATTAAAAATATTGCATTGCAAGTTTACCTTCTATTTCAATATGTGTATCATTAAATATGTCGAGTACTTTATCAGATAGCTCTTTTCATGCAGGAATCAGTGATTTATGACTTCGGTTCAGCAAGTTACACTTCTGGATTCCTTAGACTAAGTCCCAAAAGAGACCCAATACAACCTAGGAAAAACTTTAGAGAAAACTGGTATTGTCCTTTTTAAAAGCAAGAGTTGAGACAAAGGCAGAACCTGATAATACCCACCTACTGCCTCTCTACTGCAGGTGGGGGTGGGGACATGTAGCAACAGTGAAGAAAATCTATTTGGCCTCTGGGAGTCAAATACTGACTTTCATTGCATACCCTAGGCCACAAAGGAAATAAAACGATTACGCTTTCCTTTCAGAGAAACTTGTAGGAATGAACTCCAAGAGCAGAAAAACACGGTTTTACTAGGCAAACACTAATATTTACTGAACGGTGACTTATACACTGAGATGTGGAAGAAGAAAAACAGAAGACATAAGAGTGCCTGCCCTTAAGTCTCCTATTCTGTTAAAGAAAGTACATTTTTAAAGAGACTAAAAAACACATTTATGCAAGACTAAGTACCATCCTGTAGAGGACAATGAAAAGAAACTGAAGTGTAAAACCTTGCTGAGGGAGGTAGTGCTGAGAATCCAGCGAACTGATGTGGTCCTCCAAAGCTCCAGCTACTACAGAAGGTGGGATGAGGGATGGGGTTTAAACTGAGGGAACTGGTGGGAAGCCTCTTCTTCTGCAGTAATAAGAATCAACCCCCCCCCTGCCCCAAACACACACACACACACATTCTATGCAGCTGGATGACTTCCCCTTTCTGACCCAACCACAGGAGACAAGTTTATTTGCTATGAAATGTGAGCCATAGAATTTCAGCCTCAAGGGTACAGAAATCAAAAGGGGGGTATAGTAAAATTGCCTCCTAAAGCATGATACTCTCCAGATCCCCTTCTTCAACCCAGCTCCCAGAAAAATGTCAATTAGCTTCATATTCCTTGTCCCACCATTCACACTCCTCCATAGGGGGCTAAAGGATTCTGCTCTGCATTAATAGTCACCCTTAAAACAAACAAAAAAAAGCTACAAATACTGTATTTTTTACTTCTACAACAGTAATTAACCGCCTAATACTCACCAATTAGAGCCACCAACAGACAACCCTAGTCAATTAGCTTTTTAATGCCTCATTCTCAAATATGAAAAAAACAACTAAGTATCATGAAACATTTAAGGAAAATCTCCAAAAAGGGGGGGTGGGGGCAGGGGGGAAGGAAATCAGAAGAAATAAAGACAACATAGAAAAACAGAAGAAAAAAAAAGAACCCTATATAACATTCTCAGAGATGAGATATATTATATCCATGAAACAAATATGTGTATGAAAAGAAACAAAAAAAAAAGGAAAAAGACTCTTGGAAATTAAAACTATGAGAGCTGAAATTAAAAACAGAAGAGTTGGAAAAGACCAACTGAAAAAGAAGGGTAGAGGGTTCCAGAAGTAAAGTTGCAAAGGAAAAATGGGAAAATAGAAATTATGTGGTACATTTGACCATGTAGAAACTGTACTAAGAAACTGTTAGAATTGTAGAAAAAGTTAAAAATAAGTATATACAAAGGTTGTCTGGAAAAAATCCAGCCATGGTCAATATAGACCAAGAATGGTTACATAGCTGGATACTTTCCAGACAGCCATCATAGAAAAGTAGGAAATGAAAAAAACCAATGAGGCAATTATTAACTCCAGAAAACCAAGTTATATATGAAATGAAACATAATATAGTACACTCCTTGGCTCAATCGTGAACATTTACAGTCTTAATAACAGAAAAAATACTGATTTAATCAAAACTTGTGATGGAATTATATTGGGAGGATTAGTCAAGGGAAAACCAAGAGAAACATATAATAGGAAATCAGATAATACATAAAATAGTAAATAAGAATAGTAACATAAGCATGTTATTTAGAAATTATAAAGGTAAAAAGCAGAAGAAACAGATGAGAATGATATAATTAGAACAGGGAAGCAGTAGACAGGAAACTAATGTTTGTTGTTTTAAGCTTTGTAGTGCTATCTGCTATGTGTATATATTACTTTAATTAAAAATGAATTTTAAAAGGCCAACACAAATTCCGATATCCCACTACAATGGAATATTATATAGCCATTAAAAAAGAGAGGCAATCATGTGAGGCAAGGTATCTACAACCAAAAGTCTACTGTGTACCACAGAGTAAAAAATGATAAAGCAGGTTATGAAACTATTCATAAAGCAATGTCTGGAGAGATGTGTAATAACGTTTTTAACAGTGGTTATAACTTGGGAATAAAATGTCAATTTATTTTTGCAACTTTTTTATGCTTTCTGTATTGTTTTCATGTTTATTGTTTTGTTTTCAGTGAGCATACTTTTTATTTCATTTATCAAAAGAAACAAAAACTGTCCTCATCAGAGAAAACTGTGAGCTTTAATATGCTGACATTTAAATACTAGTGGAGGTTGACAAGGCATGGAGAGTAAAATAAAGAAGAGATCCTTAGAAGATTCTAAATACAAATTTAAGATAGTAAAGAACATGACTGGCAGAAAATCTTTTAAATGCCTGATAAATACAATGGTACATTTATAAATGTAATCATGGGACTGAGAAATTCAGATCATAAAGATCTAGAGATTATAGTCCATTTGATCATGCAGAAGACTGCTGGAAGTGTGGGAAAAATTAGACATCAGTAAGTAAAAAATTAAGCAAATGAAAAACAATAAGGCAACTATTAACTCCAAAAAACTATTAATGACAGGAAACAAAAATAATCATTCTGAGCACAGAAACAACAGGAAATTATCTGTTCATAAGTTACGAATGAAAATATGAGTGGCCTTCTTACTTGCTTCAGTGCAGGAGAACATGGAATCAGCTCTCCTATTCTGTTAATCCCAGCATTGATTTTCTTCTTCCTATGCCTCTCCACTAGATAGAGAAAAAAATCCATTAAAGCTTATAGTACTACAGGTAACCCCCATATAACATAGCACGTCTGTAACACAAATAGCATGTCTATAACACAAATTCAAGAATTTGGGGGGATCCTCATACAACACGGCATCCTAGAACACAGTATGAGAATTAGAGAAATCCCTGAACAATATGGAGCATAATAGGAACTTTTAAGAGAAAATAATAACTCATTTGAAATTAGGGAAATCTCCGAATAACACAAAGAAAACATTATTTAATACATATTAATATGTTGTACTTTTGGTTGAAAAATGCTTTACTGAAGATATTTCTCTTAATTATAAAAATATAATAGTATATATTTTTTTAATTTTTGGAACCTAACCCCCTTTTTGGTACTAGGGTTTTTTTTTTAATAACATGGATTCATGTAACACGGCACTTTGGAAACCTAGCAACCATGTTAAATGGGGGTTGCCTACACAACCGAAGTGACTCATTCTCCGTCGGCAAAAAAAATTTAGGCTAAGAAAATCTTATCAAATAGTATCTACTAAAGACTAACCATAAAAAATCTTTCTAAGAATGCCATATTTTAAATCTAGTGTATGGAAACTGATATGATCAATACTTTTACTAGTACTTTAAATAATGTGATCTATAATAACTAAATTCAAATTATAAACAGAAATTGTTAATAATACATTGCTATTAGATCATTATATAATATTTCAATTAATTACTAGAGATTTTAATGATAACTAATTTTCAAGAACCCATTAATAAGCTAAATTACTAGAAAGCTGCCTCTTTTATAGCAGATGGGCAAATGAGACCCTTTTGCACAGATTAAAGAACCACAAAACACCTTTTAAGATGACTAGGGGACATTTTTGGAATAGGAAGAGCTATTAGTTTTGACTTAAAATAGACAAGAAAGGCACTGGTTTGGTTTTTTCTATGGGGTCTGGGCTGTTCAATTTGACCATGTAAGATTTTTCCCATCAAACAACTGGGCAACTGACTTCTTAACTGAAAAATGTTCCAGGCTTGCATGCTACAAACTTTATAAATTGTATGGAAGCAGCAAGAGGATACAAGAGATGATCTAAATAATTCTATAAAACATTGTTAGTAGAAACATTAGTCTTAGCTATTTTCTGTTAGAAAGTTTTCTAAAACCTTCCAGTCTAACAAAGGATTCTAGTACTTCTAAAAGGATCTTTCAGATGGTAGCATAGGTAGGTCTTGCTTTGCAAGATAAATAATCTAGAATAAGAACATCCTTTCCCATGACATCTAATTACTCTCTCCATAAATTACTATCAGGGTATTTTTATGACACCATGTGACAGGTAATTCCAATAAAAAGATTTAGTTCATACAGACAAAAAAGATTAGATTTAACTCACATGGCCAAAAAGAGCAACACAATAAAGTGCAGCTCACCTTTCTTCTGAATTCTTTAACAATAGCATTTGTTGCTACTTAAGAGTGGAATTTTTAATGTGCAGAGGTGGAAAAAAAGCCATTAAGACTCTTTATCCACTATGATAAAGGGGAACTCAATGACAGTAAACCCCATTCTGGGGAACAGCAATATCCCACCGATGTTCGACACAGCTTTCTATAGATAACGTTTTCCCCGGCGTCTTTTCCTTAGGGAAAGGAAGATACCATTTATAGAGTAATAGAAATTAACTCCTAATTTTTTCCTTTTAGATCTGACTGTAGATCCTAATGGAAAATAAAATGTTATACAATGTACCAAACTGTAAATATATATATATATATATAATTACTTCCATAAATGTTTATCTGACCTTGGCCTATAATTTTGATGTTTGAGATAAAACTGAGCATTTATTTTCTACTTTTCTTCCTATACTTGAGGACTCCACAACTTAATTTAAAACTGTTCATGCTTCAAGTACCTTTAAGATCTACAACAGCCTGTTGTCCATCTCTTCTCTACTCAGAAATTCCCTCTGAAATTTCTGCAACAACACACACTCTGCATTCTATTCAGAAGAGGTATATCTGCAATTCTTCAGTGGGTAAAATCACTTACAACACTAGCTCCAGGGGGCATATTAATCCTTAAATTATCTAAATAGATGATGAATCGTAAGATGATAAACCATCTTCATGAGACTCAAGGGTGTCTTGTCAATTAAAAATAATAAAAGAGGAGTTCCCTGGTGGTGCAGGGGCTTAAGGCTTCGGCGCTGGCGCTATCAACGCTGCGGCCTGGGTTCGATTCCCATCCAGGGAACTACCCACATACAATAATAATAATAATAATAATAAGAAGAAGAAGAAGAAGAAGAAGAAGAATACTTTCTTAAAACATAATGAATAATGATTCTATGCTTATAACATAAAAACTTATAATCAACTCCAGTACAATTTCACTTTTAATGCAAAAAATGTTAAAAAAATAAAATTTAAATTGTTGTATCTACCTGCATTGTGTGTCTCCCGGTTTTTCTTTCTGAAACAAAAAGTGTAGATAAAAGGAACATGAAAATAATGGAAAAACATTTTCTCCACTTTTTATTTTGAGAAACATAAAAATAAATTTTAAGAATTTGTTGCATCAATAAGAAACCATCTGAAAAAAGAATCTTAACATATATCATTGTATGAAAACTTAACTGCAGATACAGCAATATAAATTTAGAATCCAGAATTTCTGAAAGTAACTACAATTTTCTATTCTTTCTTACCCAGAAGTTATTAATTGGGAAGTAAATTAATCACTGAAAACTCTTTGAAAAATGTAAAGGAGCTAGTCAATTCTCCAAGTGATGTGCCAAACAGTGTCTTCTGATGTTTGCCCTGGCACTGGGCCTGAACTGGGGGTGACTATATAAAGGAGACAAGCAACAGTAGAGAGGAACTTTGAAATCCTCAGAGAAGGAAATGTAGTTGTCACCTGCACCCATTGTCTGACAATTGCCATTTGAGCCATCTTTTGCATTTATGTACTTCAGGTTATCCAAGCCCTTAAATTTTCTTAATCACTAATCTACTAAAAGCATGGATTTTCCCTTTCATGTATAATTAGTCAATGTCCTAGCATTCTCTAATAGGTATTTGGTAAGGAAAAAGATAGTGATTTTAATATTAATAAAAAGCATTGACTGTGCAATTCTAAGCAGAAACACTGGCAAAATGCTACAAATCTAGAAGGGGTGTTATACAAAGAACCAGAAATAATATTGTACAATGTGCATAGTGGCATTAATGGTTTCTAAGGTCACTAAACACTACAAGTCTATTCAAACTGACTTCAGCCTGAGTGAACTTAGGATCTACAAAGACCAATACTGTATGCAAGTAAAAATATCAGAAGAAACTAAACATTTAAAATAGATTACATACTGTAATTTTTTTTTTCAGGGGAGAGCGTGAACGCAGTCCCCTACTACCACAACTTATGCAGTCAAGTTTCCCACATTTGGGGAAATTGCAGGGGTCAGCACATCCGGAGTGCCATGGATACATACACCTCGCCCTGGGAGAACCACCTTCACGTTCGTGGTATCTCCCATCAGGTAAGTATATTATTATAATATTGTAAATAACTGATTGTCGCATTACTTGTTACACTACTGGTAGAATAAGGAAGACAGGTAAATTTTAACTATGCACCCTTTTCCATAAATCTATTCCTATTTATCCACACATATTTTTGAAGAGTAATGGTTTTCTAGGCATCCAAATGAAAGTTCTACGGACTACCTATGTAACAAAGTGGGGACTAATTCTTCTTATCTCCTGAAACCATATTGGTTTCGGACTGTGGCTACGTACCTGTGCTGCTTTTTTGTAGGAGTCTCATTCTCTGTCATTTCTGGCATGGTTACAGTGACAGGAACCTACAAGGCATCAAAAGATACACCAGAGGGTTTAAAGTCATTACATTATCCTGGAGAATAGGATTAATAGCAATTTGGTTTGAGTATCAAAATGCTAAAAAAAATAAAAGTGACATCATGAAAAGCACTATTTTAGGTATAGTAGATAGAAAAAGGTATAAGAAAACAGGACAAAAAATATTACAACTAGCAGATGGAGAACATGGTGAATATCAAATGTCAGGTGTGGCTAGAAAGTGCTTGAAAAGATTGGAACAGACAAAGATGGTTGCAGACTTGGAAATCCAGAAAAGCTTAAAGGAGTATGGATTGGAGCAAGACCTGGAAAGACAAGTAAAACATACTTGAGTTGGGACAGTATGTTCTTTGTTCATGATACTGTTTGCTCAAGATACAAAATTTAAACTAGAACAATAGTCCCCCTCTCTGAACACAGAGCTAACAAAAGTGACAAGTGGACAAACATGTAATATTCCAAACATGGAAGCAAGCATTTATTCATTCATTCACTCATTTGCGAGGCTTCTTTTATTTCAAACTGGTAGAAGTCTGACATTATCATTTGAGTCATTAAAATGCAAGTATGAATATGAAAATACTATTTATATTGAAAATACCATGATACTAAAAATATATGTATTATAAGGAAATACATATCTTTGCCAAAAAATCCTGAAAGCAAATACAATAAAATATTAATCATAGTTCTATAAGGCCAGCAAATAGTAGGGGTGATTTCTTTCTCTTCTCTGAGTTTCAAGGTATTTCATATTGAAAACTTTTCTTTTCGGTTGGTTCCGAGTGGGGATCGAATCCAGGCCACAGCGGTGAGAGCACCGAAGCCTGGCCACTACACCACCAAGGAAGCCCCCTGAAAACTTTAATGATTTTAAATCCCAGGGATTGAGAGCCTTTCAAAAGAGGTCAAGTTGGGCTACCTGTTCTGGTATACCTGAGGACACACAAGTTGTTTCCCATTTTCGCTCTGAGGTAGAAAGAAAGCAGCAAGGATGGAATTGGAAGTCAGCACAATTTTAAAATGGGGTTCTGCCATTTCCTAGCTGTGAGATCCTGAGCAACTTATACACCACCCTCTTGGAACTTCAGATGTTTCATCTACAAAATGGATCGTAATCACAGTACTTAGATCATTGGCTTGGTTCAAGAAAGGAATGAAAGAATTGCAGGGAGAGCACATCAGCAGGGTACCAAGCAGTAAAAAGAATTCAATACACGTTAGCTATGAATATTAATAAGGTATTTCAGGGTAAGGCTTTATTCCTGGGAAATGAGTGTAAGTGAATGCAGACAAGGTGATGACAGAAAGTACTGACTGAAGCAGCCTGAGGAGCAATGTGCTCTCAAGACCCATTCCAGCAGCTTATTCCGCTCTCTCCCCAACATCTGTGAAGGTACACATTCACCTAAGAGCAGCACGCTCTAGTTAAGTAACCATGTAATGATGATGTAGGGCAGGCAAGTAAAGAAATAAATCCCTGTCACCTTTCTCACCCAAGGGCTTGCAGAATTTCTTCAATTTTGATTCCTGGCTTCCAGTGCCTCCTGTTTCTGATCCAAATCTATCATCTTCTGCCAGAAGATGGTCTATAAGTTATGTTTTCTTCTTACTACACAAAAGAGAAAAATCAGTGAATGTTTACAGCAGCACGTAAAACAGTTGGCGACCTATGACACACAGGCAGATTTTCAGTGGCATATAGGATGGTCCTGAATTGCCCCCACCAATTGCCAAATAATGAAGGTAGTTGCTTTCAAAAATCACTAACATGGTGGTCGTTCCCCAGGAGGTGATTCTCTCCTTTCTCTTATGCATGCTCCCTCTGTCCCTTGGGTTCTCACTGACCTCCGCCTAGCTCTTACACGAACATCTGTCCTTAATTCTAAAAAAATTTTCCTTCAATTTCCTTTCTCCTCTTCCCTCTTGTGTGACTGTACAACAGAATTAATTTTAGGCTGTAATAAAGAATTAAAAGCATTTATGTAAGCAAAAGGAGCGCTTCATTTGAGCAGCCAGAGAGACAGATTCGGATAGCAACTTAAATGGTGTTCCATGGAGACAAAGGGAGGCCACCTTTTATAATGCAAGTTCCCAATGAGGTCGTTTTGTGTAAGTGAGGTATGCAAATTGTGCAGTTCTGATTGGATAGGGCAGGTCTCTGTCTAGGAGAAAGACAAAACCAGGGTTTCCCCACAGTGGTTGACTCAAGACAGCCAGGCCTGGACAGACCTTTTCCATGCAAGGGCTACTTCTCCAAGTGTCATGGTCCACTAGCTATTTATTTTATTATTCAGGCAGTCGCCACAAAATTGCTTGGTGGTCCACCAATGGACCACAATGGACGTCTTGCCCAGCCCTGGAACAATCAAGGCATAGTTGCAAGAAGCTGAGAGTTCAGTCTGAGGTTCTTCCAGGTACTCAGAGTACATGAGAAGCCCCTGTCAGCAAATGGCCACTAGGCTCTCATTATTTATATAATTTGGGCCCTCGGTCAACCATGGGGAGTCTATCTCAGTGGGTAAATCCCTTCCTGGGGTTGACATCAAATGAATCTTTTTTTTCTCAGGGTCCAGAGCTCTGAAAAATATATGGATTTGGGAGCTTCATCCTAGATCAGGGGTGTCTAACCTTTTGGCTTTCCTGGGCCACAGTGGAAGAATTGCCTTGGACCACACATAAAATACAGTAACAATAGCTGATGACATTTAAAAAAGAGAAAGGTCTGTGCATAATTTTCATAATGTTTTATGAAAGTTTATAAATTTGTGTTGGGTTGCATACAAAGCCATCCTGGGCTGCATGTGGCCCATGGGCCACAGGTGGGACAACCTTGTCCTAGATGAATAGGAAGAATTGGGCAGGGCCCAGGAATCTGTATTTTCAACAAGTTCTCTGGATGATTTTCGTTTTTGGTTTTTTTCTCCTCTTATGCTTCATCTTTTGGGGGGGGGGGGGCAGGGGAGGGAGATAAAATGTTTGAGAGACTTAATTCTACTTTAGGGCAATGTCTCCTAAACATTTCTGATAAGAATTATCACAAGGTACTAGTTAAAAATACAAATAAATTCTCAGTCCAACTGAGACCCATTGAACCAGTCTATAAGGAAGGAATTCCAATCCCAAGGGAAGGGGTTGAAATTTAATAAATGCCCCAGGTGATTCTTATCAGAAAAATTGGAAACACGGGCAAATATCTTTAATTGGTGACATTTCAGGCATCTAATACCCTATTGTAAGAGTGAATATTTGGGATGGGGCATGACAGTTGACCACATAATTTTATCTATAAACCAGTAAGGTCAGATTTGCCTCATACCCATGAGTCAACACTTGGTCATTAGTATCAAGTTCCATTTGTTCCCTGGTAGTATTTTTGAAAGTTTGCAGATTCATATTACAACAAAGGTACATGAAGTAAAAGTTCTAATTTTCTAAACATCTAGAATCTTAAAGTAAATAACACTAAAGGTCTATTACATAAGTAAACATTTATGCAATGTGGTGAAAGCCAGTTCAACTGAAAAAGTACTACAGCTGCAAATCAATAGCATCCAGTTTACTAAATGTCACTATAAATATCCATCTAAAACCACATTTTAACAAATTCAATTACATCTAATTCAATGCAACATTATTTCCATGTTCAATTCCTCCTGATACCAAAATTGCATTCCTCACATTAAAAAAGAACATTTATTGGAATAAGAAACTATATAATATTGTCATAAATCCTTGTCTACTTATTAATCTCCTAAAAAGGAAGTGGCATTTTTAACATATTTATGTAACTACATGCAAATATACCCTTTAAAATATTTAAAGTGCTGTGGATGAAAAAGGAACTCTGTAATAAATTGAATAGAAAGTAACCTCATAAATTCCTAACTGGTCAGGTCATGGTGGGTAGTTACACTCCAGGCCTATAAAAGGTTTATCTTAGCCTTAAGCAAACCCTGTCCATTGTTCTTGTGAATCTAGGTTAACCTTTGAAATGCCAAGTTACCCTCTTTTCCAGACACCTGGAGGAGTAACCACCCTCAAGGGAGCACATAATCTTATAACTGTACTGTAATCCAATCCAAGATTTCCCTCTTGCTTTCTTGCACCTTCACTTAAGTTTCCCACTTCCCTTCTTAATTCCAAATGAATAAAAGAAACTGCAAAACTGTCATTCTCCAGAACATTTGAGATCTTGCCTCCTGGCATGGTGTCAGTTTGGCTCAAATAAGCTCATAAAAATTTTCTACAGGTTTGGACACTCTTACGTTGACAATGCCATAAATTGTTAAAGAAAATCTTCAAAATGTTACATTAGTAATCTTTGAATTATTATTTTTCATGGTAAGAAAGAATTATTTCTGTAATTCGTCAACCTCATGATTCTCAAAGTGTAATCTTCATGTAACATTCAATGAGTTTTGACAAATGCGCACGCCTGTGTGATTCCAACCCTTATCAAGGTATGCCACCAGAGAAACTTCTCTCATGGCTTTTCCTAATCAATTCCTTCCCCTCCTCCCATGGAGGCAACCAGTGTTCTCATTTTCTTACCATAGAATTTTATAATGTATTAAGTGAAAATTCTATTGTGTCAAGCTTTCACTCTAGCATTATATTTTTTAAATTCATCCAATAGTTTGTTCTTTTTATTACTGAGTACGAATATATAATGTGTAAATTTAACACACAATTTGTTTATTCATTTTTCTGTTGTTGGACACCTGGACTGTGCCTATGTTTTGAATATTATGAAGGAAGCTGCTATTCACAAACATTCTTATGTAGGTCTTCTTGTGGATATAGTCTTTCATTTCTCTTGGGTAAACATGGGTCTCCATATTTAGGTGTTTACCCAAGAGAAATGAAAGACTATATTCACAAAAAGACCTAAGAATATTTATCACACTTTCCCCAGAGTGACAGTACCATTTGCACTCCCACATTCAATGTAGAAGAGTTCTATTTATCTCACCAACACTGGGGTTTGTCAGCCTATTAATTTTAGCCATTCTGGTGGGTATACAGTGGTATCTCATTATAGTTTAATTTATATTTCCTGATGACTAATAATACTGAATACTTTTTTATGTGCATATTAAGTCCACTTGTAGATGTTTTATTGTCTGCTTAAGATGTTTATCGGTTTTTAAATTAGACTTTTATCTTTTTATTACTGATTTATAGAAAGTCATATATTCTGAGTTATTTATATCTTTTGGATACCTGTCCTTTGTCTGCAATACATTATGCATTTTCTTGATTGTGTCTTTTGGTGAACAAAAGTTTTTGATGAAGTACAACATAAATTTCTTTTTTCATGATTATTCCTTTTGGTATCCTGTCCAAAAGTCTTTACTCATTCATCAAGATATTCTCCTATGACTGCTTCTAGAAAATGTTTAATTAATGAATAATTATCATATTTAGGTCAATAATCCATACTACTTATGGCATGAGGTAAAAGAGGTTTTTTAAAATATGAATATTTAGTTGTTCCAACACCATTTTTGAAAAAATTTCCTTTCCTCAATTGCACCTTTGTTAAAAATCAAACGTCTATACAAGTATAGTTCCACTTCTAGACTCTTGGTTCAAATTCCATCCTTCTGCTACTACCACATGGTCTTGATTAAGAATATGGTTAAACTATGGATTCCCACACCCCACTGCAAACCTACTGAATCAGATTCATGGGAGGGAGATGTCTAGGAATATGCAGTTCTAACAAGCTTCCTAGTTGATTCTTACACAACCTAAAGTTTGAAAAGTATTACACTACTTTAATATTCCTTCCTCTGAAACTGCTACAAATCAATGAGCTCACAAATTAAAGTCCTATGCAAAGATTAATGAACTTGGAATCAGGAAACCTGAGCTCTATTTTTAGATTTGCTAGTATCCTTTTATTTACTGTAACTTAGAGCCAAAGTTTCTTCGTGCGTGAAAACAAGAGGGTAGAACTAGACTAAATCACTGAAGTATGGATTAAGTACCCACATTGCGTGGGAATAGAAGATATAAAGATGAATAAGGCCTATCTGCCCTCAAGAAGAAAGCAGTCTAAATCAGAGCTATCCAAAAGAACTTGGTGCAATGAAAATATTCTGTATCTGCGCTACCTATATGGTCACCATTAGTCATATGTGGTTATTAAGTGCTTCAAATGTGGCTAATAAGGCCAAGGAATTAAATTTTTTATTTTGTATAATTTTGAGTAATTTAAATTACATAGTACATGTGGCTAGTGGCTACTGTATCGGACAGCACAGAAAATGGAAAATATTAAGTAAAAAGACAAATGAAAAAATTAGTTAATGAATGTCAACTTCCTGGTTTTAATATTGTCCAACAGCTATATAAGTGTAAGATGTCACCAGTGAGGGAGACTGGGTGACGAGCACAGGGACTCTATACTATGTTTGTAACCTCCTTTGAGTCTATAATTATTTTAAATAGAAAGCTTTTAAAAGTGAATTTAAAAACTGGTAAGTGCTACCTCAAAGATTTATTAATAAAATGCATGTGAGAACAGCACATCAAGCATGTTTCTTGCGAAACCAAAAATACAAAAAAAAAAAAAACAAACCAAAAAACTCGGTCTTGGAGAATGTGTAGGATTTTGCCAGGCAGAGATGGAGAGAAAAAAGGATTATGAGGAAGAAGGAAAAAACAATTGCAGGAGTAGTGCAGTGAGACATAAAAAAGCTTTGTGAGTCTGAGGACTGCACCAAAAATATCCCAAACATGGGAGGAAGGGAAAGAGGCAAGAGGTGAGGGCAGAAAGAGAACTTGGACCAGACTGGCAAGAAATTTTCTATGCCTAATGAGTGTGTTCAGATTTTATTTTAAGATCAGTGGTTCTCAAATAGCAATGCACAGACTAGCACTGGTCTGTAACAAAGTCCCTCTGGTCTATAGTAAGATGAAAATAAGGACAATGAAGTAAATTTTTTTTTCTTTTTTATTGATATGTAAATTACATATCATAAATCATTAAACTTCTCAATGAATTTTTATATATGAATACACCCATGTAACCACCACTCAGATTGAGGTATAGAACATTACCAGCAACCCAAAAGATTCTCTTGAGGTTCCTGTCACTTAATCCCTTGAAGTTTCTTTTAAAAAATATATATTCAAAGAAAATTATATATTTCCAAAGAAGACATATAAACCAGCATATGAAAAGATGTTCAACATCATTATCAGGGAAATGCAAATCAAAACCACAATGAGATCTTACCTGATACCTGTTAGAATGGCTATCATCAAAAAAGTCAAAGTGTTCGTGAGGATGTGAAGAAAAGGGAAACTTTTGACATGTTTGTGGGAAGGTTAACTGTTACAACCATCAGGAAAAACAGTATGGAGATTCCTCAAAAATTAAAAATAAAACTACCATATGATCCAGCAATCATATTTCTGGGTATTTATCCAAAAGAAATAAAATCACTATCACGATGAGATATCTGTACTCCCATTCACTGCAACATCATTCACAGTAGCCAAGATATGGCAACAACCTAAGTGTCAACTGACAGATGAATGGATAAAAAAATATAAAAATGGATAAAAATATAAAATATTATTCATCCTTTAAAAAAAGGAAATCATGACATTTGTGACAACATGGATCAGCCTGGGACATTATACTAAGTGAAATAAGCCAGATGCAGAAAGACAAATACTGCATGATTTCACTTATATGTGAAAACTAAAGAAATCAAACTCATATTGATTGAGGGTAAAATGGTGGTTATCGGAGGCTAGGGATTGGGGAAAATGGAACGAGGTTGGTCACAGGGTACATTCAGTTATAAGATGAGTAAGTTATAGAGACCTAACGTACAGCATGGTGACCATAGTTAATAAAAAGGTATTGTATACTTGAAATTTGCTAAGAGAGATCGTAAGTGTTCTCACCACAAATGGTAATTGTATGAGGTGATGGATGAGTTAATTAACTTGACTGTGGTAAGAATTTCACAATATACACGTATCAAAACATCATCTTGTACACCTTAAATATATACAACTTTTTGTCAATCATACCTCAATATAGCTGGAAAAATACATGTATATATTCAAAAGTGTTATTGCCTCATACATTGCTGGGGGGTGGGGCATATAAAATGGTATAGTCACTTAGGAAAATAGTTTGGCAGTTCCTCAAAATGTTAAACATAGAGTTCCCAAATAATCCAGCATTTCCACCTAGATATATACCCAAGATTACTGAAAACACATGGTCACACGAATACTTGTACATGAATATCTGTAGCAGCACTAATTGTAAGAGCCAACTCAAAAGAGGTGAAATGATGAATGATAAATAAAATGTGGCATATCCACACAATGCAATATAATTTAGCAATAAAAAGACATGGAGTACTGATATATGCTACAGCATGCATAATCCTTGACCTTATGCTAAGTGAAAGAAACCTGACACAAAAGGTCACATGAAAAGTCCAGAAAGGTTTTATGAAAAGTCCAGAAAAGGCTAATCATAGAAACAGAAAGTAGATTAGTGGTTACCTGGGGCTGAGGAGGATAGGGAACAACTGCTAATGCAAGGGGTAAGGTCAGGGGAGAACGGGTAGGTTCTTTTGGAGATGATGAAATACAGATTATGGTGATTTCAGATATAGTGAATATACTAAAATATACTTCAAATATACTAAAAACCATTGAAGTACACTTTGAGTTGGTAAACATTATGGTATGTTATTTAATCAGGCTGTTTAAAAAAACTTTGATAGAAGTCTCATGTAATTTGAAATTCTCTACCCATTCATCTTTTTCATCAGTTTATAGATTTGCTTTCTTTCAGTATATGAGGGCTGTCCAGAAAGTATCCAGCCATGTAATATGAAAAACAGAGGCATATATGGCAGGATTTTTTCCTGACAGCCCTCGTACAATTTCAAACTTCTATTTAGTTATCAATCATCCCCAATTTCCCTAATACAAGGAAAATGCAAAGCCAACAAAATCAAGTATGGCATTTATTGAGGAAAATACTTGGCCTACCTGCTCATTGTGGCAAATTGTTTTCTCCCCATCAGGAAGAAAATTAGTGGCAAAGGTTAATACAAATAGTATCTTTACATATAATGAAAAGCCTATAATTCTTATAATAATTTCAAGTTAGAATTAAAGTGTCTTAATCAAACATATTTTATGGCACATTGCTTAAACATTGTTCATGGTTTGAAAAAGATTTTTTCAACCTCTATATTTAATTGTTTTGCTGCTGTTTAATTCATTCCTACACATTTTACAATTATATTTAAAATATCTATGTAGCCATTATGGAATGGCTACATAGATATGTAGTTTTTAAATGTGTTCTGTTTCTTTATATGAGATCTCTAGTAAATCCTTAGTCCTCTCCAATCAAAATTACGTATATAGGGAGTTCCCTGGTGGTGTAGTAGCTTAAGGCTTCGTTGCTGGCGCTGTCAGCGCTATGGCCTGGGTTTGATTCCCAGCCAGGGAGCTACCCACATACAAATAAATAAATAAATAAATAAATAAAAATTATGTATTTACCCTATTAAACTAGAATTTGATCCATAGAAATTATAACACAAATAAGCTTAAATCCCTGGTCTGGGTCACAGCCATTACACCACTGGTCCATTTCACACTCTGTAACAAAAAGATCTCTACTTATTTTTATTACCTTGCATTAAATTGTTCTATACAATAAAAGTAACATATACCTAGAAAACAAAGCAAGGCATGAAGAAAAAACTATAACTACTCTTAATCGCAATACTCAACAAGAATCCACAAAAATCAATGTTAGCATTTTTATGGATTTCCTTGTGGATTTTTTTCTACACACACCCAAATTTTTTACAAATGGTAGACCACAAGCAATGTTGTATTCTGCTTTTTACTAAAGGTGAGCATTTCTCCATGTCATTAAATATTTGAAATTTTGATTACAGCATTTATTTTTAATATCTTAGATGTAAAAAAAATCTTAGATATACATAAAGCACTAAATAACATGACAGAAATTAGTATATACTAACATATAACCTAAGTTGTCATCTCATTTAGTGCTTTAGGCATCTTTGCTCTCTGTATTTTGCTACAGAACTACTTTTGCATTTATCTTCTCCAGTATTTTAAGTTAATAATCCTCTACCTGAAAGGTCCTATTACCTGGTCCACCTGGTTTAACTGTTTAAATCTTGACATATCTGTACTATAGTGCAGGGATAGCACAGGGGTGCTTTTAGCACCCAAAGGAATCCTTCTTCTGTGTACGTGGTTTCAGTGGCAGCTTTCCACCTCGGTGGGAACTTCAGGAGCTATTTATGAGTGTATTGCCTTCTGTTTTACGTAACTGCTATCAGAACTTTTCATTTCTTTTGCCATCAAAGAAATCTTACATTCTTTAACAATGTCTGTTAGCCCCTTCCTGACAATGCATCACCATCACACTTGGTACAGTCATAATGATTCATAATGCCAACAATGGGATAGATACCATGACATACAATGGTTGTTTGGAAAAAATCCAGTCATAAATGCATCTATTTTTCATATTATATACCTGGATACTTTCTGGACAACCCTCATACATAAGAATATGAAATAATGAAATCCTGCTACTAAAACTTGCACTATGAAATTGAGTCAAGAAAAAGAAATAAGCCAAAAGTGTAATTTTCTGAATGTCATTTTATTTTTAAACCACACAAGTAACCTGTTTGTATAAAAAATTATTTCTGATATAACTTACATGTAACATTATATTAGTTTCAGGTGTACAACATAATGATTCAATATTTGTATACATTGTGAAATGATCACAAAAATAAGTCTAGTTAACACCTATCACCACACGACCACAAATTTTTTTCTTGTAATGTGAACTTTTAATATCTACTCTCTTAGCAACCTGCAAATATACAATACAGTATTATTTTAAAATATATTTTTGAAGAGTACAGAAATGTATAAATTTAAATAGAAAAGTTACTTAGCTCTCCAACCATATGGTAGCCACTGTAAACAGTGACATTTTTTAGACTTTTTTCTTGCTCTTGTCCATGGAAACTATAAATACTGCTGGATCTGAAATTATATCATAAGCAAATTCAAAGAGAATTCCATGCTTTAAACATTTTTAAAAATTTAATTACAAAAATAATCCCTGATTTCTGTAAAAATTTTAAACAGCACAGATGTATATGAGGTACTAATGCCCCTCTGCTTTTAGCCACCCTGTGGTATCAATTCCAGACATTTTCCCTATGTACATATGTCTAAGCAATTACTTATGTCCATATTAGCAACTGTTATACTGAGAAAGCAGGATACATAAAATGCAGTAGTATAAAATACCCTCCACTGCCAGTTCAAATCTCTGTGGGATGTTCCTTGAATAAAATTTAGGGCACATCCCATGACTTCACGGGTCACAATTATATAATAAAAATTCATTAGTCATTTCTAGTCACAAAACAATCCATTGGGAATACCTGAATACAATTCCTTCTATGTGAGCAATGCCTCTCCCCACAAAGTCCCTTACACTCTCTCCCCACCCCCACCTCCCATCACAGCTCCAGTGTCTTTCTGCTGAGGTGCCCTTCCTTGCACATCAGGAAGCCCTGAGGCAGAATGTCCACATCAGCTCCCTCCTGACATACTGTGGACCAATGTCGGGTCCACAAAAACACATGACTCTTTAAAATGCATCAACTCCTAAAAATTTAATGTACAAGTATATTCATATGTGTGCAAAAAGACATTTATTCAAGCATATTTAAAAAACAAGGAAAGGCTCATCAAAGGAGACTGATGAAATATGTCACTGTATTATGTTGAAGCATCTGGAATTACCCATTATTTGATGTTTTCTGCTTCTAGAAACTGCAACTTCAGATGCTTCAATCTAATAACTCTACCCATACAATTTAGTTACGCATATATGTAGTACTGATAGTCAAATATACATACATACATATATACGAGGGCTGTCTGGAAAGAATCCTGCCATAGATGCCTCCATTTTTCATATTACATGGCTGGATACTTTCCAGACAGCCCTCATATATACATACATGGGTGTATGTGTGTTTTATGAGCTGTACTGTGCCTCCCCACAATTGCTATGTTCAAGTCCTAACTCCCAGTACTCTGCAATGTGGCTGTTTTTGAAGATAGGGCCTTTAAAAAGATAATTAATTTAAAAATGGGGTCATTAGACTTCATCATAATCCAATGACTGGTGTCCTCATAAGTACAGTAGGTTAGAACACAGACCACAAAAACAAAGAGATTGAGCACTGGAGCACACAGCAAGAAAGCCACCATCTACAAGCCAAGCAAAGAGGCCTCAGAAGAAACCAAACCTGCTGACACTTTGATCTTGGACTTCTAACCTCTAGAACTATAAGAAAATAAATTATTTTTGTTGTTTAAGCAACCCTGTGGTATTCTGTTGTGGCAGACAGGGATGGGTATATACATATATATAGTGGGGGTGCTAAAATATGTATACACATTTTAAGCGATGTTATCTATGTATTAAATAGACACTGATGGGAACCACTTTGAGCACCTCTTGTAATTGCAGAAGTCAAACGTGACTTGTATTCATCTTTTGTTACTGGTATATATTGAGTATTACAATTTTAATATAGTTTTCTCCTTTCTTAAAATGTGTATACATTTTTTTGGCACCGCGTATGTGTGTATATATACACATATATGTATACATATGTCTGTGTGTATGTGTGTGTGTGTGTGTGTGTGTGTGTATATATATATATATGAAATTAGACAATTAATTTCATAAACTTATCCTAGAAAAAGTACTACATACCTCATTGCTGAATATCACTATGGTCACCTTCAAAGTACTCCCCTTGGGAAGCTATGCCCCAATGCCAGCATCTAGTTCACCCTTCAAAGCAATTTTGGAACCCTTCACTGCAATGGCCATCAGAGCTGTCACTGTACCCAAAATCTGACAATTAAGTTTGTGAACTGGCCACCATGCGCTTATATTGGCAGCACTGTACAGACAACTTGGCAAGGTTATGACACTCAGTAAGGAGGAATCGATCTTTGAGGTAACAAATAGAATGTAATAGACATAAGATAGTTGTTTTTTTTGTTTTTTTTTTTTTTCAAAAAATATCCTTAAAGATTTGGGAGAATATAATTTCCATAAAATAACAATGGGGAGCTATGAAAAAGAAAAAAGAACAAGAAAGTTTTCGGAAATTAAAAACATTTTCTGAAAAAAACTTCAATAACAAGCTGAAAGGCAGTGTGATGGCAATAGCTGACTAAATTAATGAACTGGAAGATCCGATCAAGTTCTTCTAAAATATGGCACAAAAGAACAAAGAAGGAAACTATCAGCTGTTGAACAAGGAATGTGGATCTAGGAGGAGAATTAATACCTTAGAACTAAAACTCTACACAATTTCAGTAAGCCTTTGGCAGAGGTGGGTGGTGGGCACCCTGATTTGAACTTCCAGCCTTCAGGACTATGAGAAATAAATTTCTGTTGTTTATAAGCCAACAAGCCTACAGAATTTTATTACAGCAACCCAAAGGGATTAAGACAATCAACCTCAACCTCCTCTTACTTTTCAAAGTCTCTAAGTTTTGGGGTTTTCCAGAATTGTGTTAGGAAAACTCACTTCTCTAGTGTTTCCCCATTACACCTGTACTGTGTTACAGATTTCTTCATACTCTGTTTGGTCATCAATCTGACCCCATAGGATTTGCACGTTTCATAAATTCCGCAATGTTTTTTATCTTTAGATGACACTCTTTCCAGCTTCTCAGCTCTAATAAAGATGTACCCTTGTTTTCCAATTCTCTTGTTTTTATTACTTAACTAGCTTTTCCCTCATTATACAAATAAAACATCTTCATATTAAACTTCTTTGATCATACCAAAGGACTTATGTTGTAAAAAAGGTAGCCTTCCCCACTGACTTTCTTCCTCAAATTTGCTGTTAACACTATTCAAGTAATTGCTGATGTGTTATTATTTTTCCCTTTTCATACTCTATCCTTTGAAGTGAGTACTGTCCAATTCACACTCAAGGGGAGGAACTGATCTCCACTTCTTGGAGAAGGGAATATCTACATATATTTATTTAGAATTCTTAGAGGAAATCTGTCTCTTTTACCTGATTTATTTATTTAATCATTTATATCAGTAAGGACTCATGAATACAGTAGATTCTCTGTTAACCAGAACTCAAGAAACTGGCAAAATACTTAATTTATCAGGCATCTACAAATCCCCAAGGGTGCCAGGAAAGTGAGAGTCTACTGTATTTATTATATTCTTTGGGTCAAAATTTCATGCTATAGTTATTTTATTTTTTAAATTGATCAAGCTTTGACCATTGGGCACTCTTTTGGTTTGGCTCCTATGTTCTTTACATATATGCCTTCCCACCCATTTCTTTGTACTTTTCTTACTTTTTGGCCGTCTAAGATGCTCCAGGTTCATCTTGTGATAATCAAAGGCTGTCTGGAAAGTATCCAGTTATGTAATATGACAATATTACATTGATAATGGCTGGATTTTTTTCAGGACAGCCCTTGTATATCCTATTGGTTCTGTTTCTCTGGAGAACCCTGACTAATATAGTGGGTAAGAAATAAGGATGTTGGTGAAAGAATGAATGACTGGGATAGGATGCAGGAATTTTTTAAAGCTCTTAAAGTGAGCTGAGGCACACCCACTACAACCATTTATTTAGATCCTCTCAAGTCACCACATACCCTTCATCTCACAGTAATGAATGAACGGTATAGTGGAATGCCAAAAGCCTTGGCTATCAGACCTAGGATCAAACCTCAAAGCTGGTATCTACTAGCTATTTGGTTTTCAAATAAGTACTCCTTGAAGTCTTAGCATCCTCACATTTAAAAGTGGGAGATTACCACCAACCCCTCAGAAAATTGTTGTGAGTTTACATGATAACACATTTAATGGATCAAGCAAAGCGTCTGTAACACAGCTAGAGAGAGCTCAAGACACACTAGTTGCCTTTCCCCTAATTCACTGGATCCTAAAGTTATCATAACAAATCTGTCTATACAGCTATTTTTTTCCACCAACCAGACATCCTAAAGCTAACTTCACCCTCTATGGGGAGGGATTCTATACTTAATTCTTTCCTCTTCTGCACTTTATTTCCTCCTTAACCATTTCTTTTGCTTCCAAAATACAGAGTTTTCTCATAGTAAACAAGAATGTACTACCTCTTCTGTCTATCATTCCATTCCTCCCGTATTCTCACCTTTCATTCATTGGCCAGTCTGTGCTGAACCCATGGCAATATGCCTCCTGACTGCTCCTGCCAACCAAAACTGCTTTCTTAGAGGTCAGGGACAAATTTTCACCAAATCAAAGGCCTTTTCTGTGTCTTCCTTCTCTTCTCTGCAGGATTTGAGACTGTTGAACTCTCCCTTTTCTTAAAATTCTCTCTCTAGGGTTGCCCCCCCTCTTCCCCAATTAGGCACGATCTTTGTCTAACATGCACCCTGTCTTTGACTTTCAAAGCTCAATGCTTTTTTCTATTTGCTTTCTCCTTACAAAGTTTCAAGTTGTTTCTGTGTGAAAGTCATTATGTTTTTATAATAAAGCTACCTTTTGATACTGATCTTGCTCCAAAACTTTTGGGTAGGTAAGAAACACTCTCTTCAGAACTTTTCATTTCAAAATCAATCCACAAGTCTGTTTGCAACATGCTCATTGGCCTTGCCTCTTTAAAGACCCACTTCCAATTTCCCAATTTTATCAATGACACCAAAACATTAACTGGCTCTAAACACAAAAATAATCTTCAAGTCTTCTTCCTAAACCTATCAGTTCTTTTCACAATCTTTCTCTCTTCCTGTTTGTTACTTAGATTAGGCCCTCTTAATACATGTATGGCTCATAATACTCTTTTTTCGCTCCTAGTCTCCTCTCTATTCTCCAATGGTTTTTACACTCCAATGTCAAAGTAATCATTCCAATTCACTGTATTCCAACATGGACCTCTCCTGCTCCACAATCTACAGTACTGTTTTCCATCTACTGCATCAAATCCAAACTCTGGGGTCAGAGCTTTCGTAACTCTACCTAACACAACCTTCCTCACTGGCCAGCCTCACTCACCCACTTCCAGCTCGTACAACACACACAGGAGTAGGGTTATATAACTAATCATGTCTTCTACCTTCCTTCCTCTCCAGGTAGGTTCTTCCCTGTGCCCCTTACCAACACCTGTATTTTTTGCTAAATCTATGCTATATTCTCACTGAAATTACCTTTCCACTTTACTTTGCTTACCTAAATCCTATTAACTCTTTAAAGCCCAGTGCAAGTCTACCTTCCTTTAAAACCTTCCCTAATATTTCTAGCTAACACTATAACCTCGACCTTTGTTCTGAACTCTATCACTCCTGTTACAAAATATATTTTTACTCTTATATAGTATTAATCGTTCCTTCCTTATTAGTATTCTTCCATTACGATATACCCTTATTGTTTTTCCATTTAAAAGGCAAAACTGATTTTTTCTCATCTTGCCACAGCTTCTAGGTATTCCCATTCTATCTCCCACCTAATCCTATACTCACTGACCTTTCTTCCTCACTTCCTATTCACTCTTCACCTTGTTGTTACTTGGCTTTTATTCCTAAAACTGCTTATATCAAGCTCATTCAAAGTTCTCTACGCAGCCAAATCCATTGAACTTGGTACAAAATATTTTCTTTTTGGCCTTCAGCCAGCAACACCTCACTTTGCCTTTGGAGAGCTTCTCTGCTTCATTCCTGAGGTCTGATATGACCACAAAACATAGGCTCACCTCTGGGGTGGCCACAGGCTGGCCAGAAGACTCTGTGTACAAGAACGAAAACTGGCTGAGGCCGAGTCAGCCTTATGGACCCGTGTGATCCTAGAAGCTGCTGTGCCTGGCCTTGCGAAGACTTCATTATTCTATCTTCCTTCACTTCGGTAAGCTCACCTCGTATCTATCCATAAATACTCCTTTTCTGCTTAAGTTAACGAAAGGCAATTTCTGTTGCTTACAACCAAAGAGAAATTGGTCTGGCAAGTGGAGTAAAGACAGAAGTGGTACCTCTCATGTTTATGCTACATATTTCTTCTCCTTGTCCCCTTCACCGTGACTTTTGTTGTTTAGGAGATTATAAAGCTAAGGCAAGAACGCTTTCACCAGGGGACCCAATAATGGCTTCAGTAATTGGAAGGTAAGGCTATCTGCGACTCCTCATGCAACCAGGCAGCAAGGAAAGTTACAAGGAGCAAATGTGGGAATTGGGAGGATCCTGGGGCACCTCTTTGTTAACACTAGCAGTGAAATTGCCAGTAGACTACTGCTACCATACAAAGGCAAGATCTGCAAAAGCTCAGACCTCTCAGTAACCACATGTCTGATTCCAGAATTCATGCTCTTTAACATACCATTTCTACTTGCAGCTCCTCAATCAAGAAATTCCCTCTCTTATTTCCACACCTCTGTATCTATTAGTCTGGAATGCTCATATCAACTTTCCAACTGGGAACTTACCCACTTTGAAACTTTCTCTGATCCCTAGACATTAGTTCCAAATATCCTGACATAATATTCCACAATGTCTTAATATAAAATACACTCTATATGCTTATTGGTTTTTCCGACTAGAAAATAAGCTTCTAAATAGTAGGAACCACATCTTTCATATTTGTATCCTCAACCATTAGTACTAAGTATGGGAATAATAAATATCTATTGAAAGAATATCTGGTCTTTCTTAATTTTCCATGATATTAACCATTGCATCATAGACTTTGGGTACTTATGTTTAAATTAGCATCTAATAAATACTGTGTTCAGTTCCTTTATTATTTGATATGGTGTTCCACAATCCTCCCAATAAATCTAAAAATTTCTTAAGAGTTAAGTCCACATCTGTATTCTCTATAGCACCTAAGAGGGTTAGGCACATGGTAAGCATTCAATAAATACTTGATGAACTAAATTAAAAACACAGTATTAACACATTAATAGGAGCAACTAATCATGCCCTACTGATCTAATTAAAAGATCTGGCCTTCTGAAGTAGTGTGATTGTACCATATGGAAAATTTAATGAGAAAAAGAAAAATTATCCAATTGGACAGTTAACAGCCTTTCCCTTGGCGTGAGTTCTACAAATATTTTATGGACAACAAGGGTGAACCTCTAGAGCTCACTGTAAAAGACTCAAGGTATATATCCCATTGCATAGTGCAAGAAAAATTACATGTTTGAGGGGTCTGTCACAACCATAATTATCAAAATTCCACTAACCCTTAACCAATCCATAACAGGAGTACAAGACATGAGAATATTTAACAGCAAAGTCAATTAATGCCAAATCAACCTATCTTAAAGATGTATATGGTTATCTTCTGTTATATACAACACAACAGTCATTTACTCATACAATAAACATCGAAGTCCCTACTGATGACAAGTGCTATGTTAGGTCCCAGGAACAGAAAGGTGAGGAAACACAGGTCCTATGTTGGTGGGCTCTAGCTCTGCCACACTGCAATTTATTGAAGAATATGATGTGAATCATACCTCCTGGATTGTTGAACATGGATGCTCTGGGGGCAGTGGTCCAGTGGAGAAGGTAGATAAACACATACTCATGGCAACAAGTATAAGCTGTTATGGGGCCACAGAAGAGAAAACAGTCAACCTACTGAAAAAATCAGGAGAAGATATAAAAAGGAACTGACATCCATATTTATGAATTCAATGCAAGTTAAAGTGTGAGGAAGCTACTAAGACAGAAACATCTGAGATGGAATCCAACCTGAAACTATGGTTGCAAGCAGAGTCGGGAGAGTTCCAAAGCAAGTCAGTCCGACTCAAAGCAAACTGTTGTAGATGGGCCAAAATCTAAAATACTCCTGCCATTAAGTTTGAAAGTAATGAAACACACATACAAAAGAAGCTAAACCATCACACGGCAGAAGCATAAAGGGAGTCTTTTAAACAACAGATGACATTACAGTCAAAGGGAACCAATCGGTAAGCGCTTCCTGTCAGGAAAACTTTCATAAAGGTAAAGTGAGAACTATTGGTGGGGAAAGGGAACACACAGAGGGTGTTGGCAAGCTGAGAAACACAAATGTCGTTAACAAAAGCAGGAATCTGAACTGCGTATCTGTGGGGCCATGTGGAGATCCAAAGATTCATATTGGAAAGCAGTGGGGGAGAAGTTGGACACATGAGTGAAGGCCTAATTTAGAAGAGCCCAGAACACAAGCCTGGACATTGTTCTAGATGCATAATGGTGCTCAACCCTGAGTGCTGAAAAGAAACACTTGGAGAGCTTTAAAAAATATGTGGGCTGGGCTACCTGGAAAAAAATTCAGCTTCAAATGCCTCTATTTTTCTTATTACATGGATGGATATTTTCTGAACAGCCCTCCTATATCTATGGCTGACACTGTATTAAAAATAAGCGAAAATGGAGGGGGGGGGGGTCCAGGAGTCTTGCATGGCCTGAGCATTAAAATATAAAAGCACACAAGGTTGAGAACCACTGGACTAGAGGATAGGAAGGTAAGACATGACAGATATGCTTAAGACCCAAGCCTGATTTCAGTCCCTGTTTGTAAGCATCAATTCTGAGTTGATTACCCCATGAAGCTTATCTTCTAACCTGAGTTAAACATTCTCAGCTTTACTGTTTTCTTTTCCCTTGTTGACAATGTTAAGACTATGAAAATAGGAAAATCACCTATCCATTTCTCTTACATGACTGTTTCAATGACTGCACAGTCTACCGCTTTTGATTTCCATGATGTCCCACAGACAATTTAGAAAATAATCATTTCAATCCTATGCTGCCCTTAGATCCCTGCAATGAAGTGCTTCTATAGTAAGGAATGTTCTAGGCTGCATCCCTGTCTGGATTTTATAAAATTTCTCTTTTCAATATAGAGAGAATATAGTATCTATGTATACAAAAGTCATATTGCTTAGACCAGAGCAAAATATCAAATTAAGTATTCATTCTTGCAGTACCTGGAGACATTATACTATACTGTTCCTGGTTTCAGAAGTGCAATGATTACAAAGTATTTTGCTTCTTTTGCAATAAATACTTTCAGAGTACTTCGCAAATAAAGGGAAACAAAGGTATCCCACAGAGCAAGTCTGTACTACATTAAACAAATGTCCTGTGTGAGAGGAAGAAGTCATCAAGGTGATTAGAGAATATGATAGCCTGTTGATCCCTCAAAAAGCAGAGTTTAGGGGGCTTCCCTGGTGGTGTAGTGGCTGGGCTTCGGCACTCTCAACGCCGCGGCCTGGGTTCAATTCCCAGCCAGGGCTCTGCTCCACCCACCCCCCCAAAAAAGCAGAGTTTAATTTTTTGCTTGCTTGCTTTTTGATTGTTTGCTTTTTAAGCATAAGTATGAATATGCCTCAGGTTCCATGTTACTCACAAAGGGTTTATTCGAGAAATCTGTACTTTGCTTATAGGTGAGCAACTGTCTTCTTTTTGCAAACTTAAGTTAGCCACAACTGCCGTGTTTTGTATGGTGTTAGGTCTCCATATCTACTTAATGGTAAAAACGGTATGAGAACGTAAGTTGGAAGCCTATAGCTGGGATTCCACACGTAAGTTTATGGAATCGCTCATTTCCAGCGGTGAAGTTGATAAGGGGGCAAAGGGGAAGGGGGCAGTGAGTATCTAACAATAAAAATGTTAAACATAACAAGAGTCCAGGAAAATTTGCTCGGAAATACGGAACTAGGTTCCAAGAACTGGCCTGTCCCTTCTATTGCCCCTATTCAGAAACGGGGGGAAAGGCTTTTAAACAGAAAACGCAAGCCTAACTCTCCGACATAGGGGTGAGTTAAAAACCAAGTCACGTGAGTCTGACCAGTGGGTCCGAAGGAAATTCAGAAGGCAAGAAAACAAGAGAAAGAAGACAGGAAAAGGTGAAGGTGGCGGGCAAAAGCCATCTGGTGTAAATCTGGATGCCCAGCTCTTCATGCACCCAGGGCAGCGTGGAGCCTCTCTCGTCCCGCGCGCATCTGGGAGCCGGGGCGCATCGAGCCCCCCAAGGGCCTGGCACCAGGGGGCGCGGAGCGCCCGGAGGTCAGGGAAAAGAGGGGTGCTCACACCCCCCGCACTCGCACCACTAGCGTCCGCATGCATGGGTCCCCACCAAAGAGGCACACTTTGCGCAACCCTCGCCTCCAGAAGCAGGGAGGGGGTGGGTGGAGCAGAGCCCGGAGCCGCCCCCCGGAGCCGCCCCCGCAGCCCCGGCCCCCGCCCCCCGCTCCGGCTGTCAGCGGCCCCCTCCCGTAGTCACTCACCCGCGGGCTGCCGCGGTCTTGGCCGCGGCGGCGGCACCGGCGACCCCCGCCTGGGTCATGATCCCAGGCGGATACAGCAGGGGTGTCCGACCGCCCGGGCAAATCTCTCCCTCCGCGGCCGCCGCCTGCTCCTCTGGGGCTGGGGGAGCGCGGGCCCAGGCCCTCCTCTCCCCCCGCCCCCGCCGCCTCTTCTTGCGGCCACCGCCGCAGCTGCGAGCCCGAGCCCTCAAGGCCGGAGACCCGGCGGCAGCGCGGCCTCAACTTTCCCAGCCCCCCTCCCCCCGCCCCTCCCCGCCCCTCC
>PVJL010009270.1:0-58819 GCA_004026885.1 Lyroderma lyra
CCCCGTCCCCAGTGTCCGCGCAGCTCTCCGCCCCGCCCACCTCCCGTCCCCAGAGCCCGCGCAGCTCTCCGTCCCGCCCCGCTCCGTCTCGCACGCTGCTGCTCCCCGCCCTACGCGCTCTTCTCCCCTTCGCCCGGGCCGAGTCCACACCCCCAGCCCCCTCTCCCCCGTTCTGCGCGCCGTCCCGCCCCTCCTGCCCCAGGTGCCCCGCAGACGGCCGGGCGGGAAGGGCGGGGCGGTGGGGAGCGCGCCCAGCTCTCTTCCGGGACTTCCCAGACCCACTGCGCCCGGGCTGGGCGCTCCCCAGGGGTCCTGCACGTAACTGGGGGAGGAAGGTTCTTGAACGTTTTATTCCTAGGGGCGTATTGGCGCGCCTGGCACCGCAGGAGGCCCTGGTGCTCGGCCTTGAGGAAGCACCTCGGCTCCCTGCCTCGGCGGGAGCGGCACTCGCGTGGGGGGCGCAGATGCTGAGCGCCGGACAACGGAGCGATCAAGGGAAATGTTCTAACGGAGTATTTTAAACACTCAAAATGAATGCCAAAGCGTTCGGGACGAACAAAACCCCAGTATGTGAACGGGACAGGCCCGCCCCCTGCACGTCGCCCTGAGTCCCGGCCTCGAGGGACTTCTCTTCCCGTGGGCACCAAAACAAGAACCTAGGTGATGAGGAAAACTCCGGGCGGAGCCCTGGACAGCGAGGGGCGGGGCCGCAGGGCGCGGCGGGTTTGCTGGAGGCGCCCGCTGTCCCCTCCCCGCTCCCCTGGGGACACTGCGCGCCACTAGCCCAGCCCACCGGTCGGCGGAGTGAGCGCACCGGGCGCCGCGGACCTTCGGAGGAGCAGGAAGGTATCGGGCAATCGGAGCACAGCGAGGGGAGCTGTGTCCGGACAGTGTCCGGCCGCGTGACCGGCGACACTGGGAGGGCTGGGAGGTTCCCCGACAGCCCTCGTCCGTCCAGGGGGTGCAAGCCCGACTTTTGCTCAGTGTCGGCACTCAGATGAATGGAACGCCCCTGAACTCCGCGAATCCCAGCACGCCTGCATCTTGATCTGTTTGGCCCGGTTTTTCTCTCGCACGACCCTGAGCAAACTCGAGAACATTCCTTCCAGTGCCACCCACCCACCCGTTATTTTATTAAAGCTGTGAGGGGTGGGCGCTTGCTCCCGGGACAGCAGCGCACGCAGCACTGGAGCGGGGAAGCGGGGAGGCCTGGGGGCGCACAGCGGGACCGAAGGGCGGGGCATCTTCACGGGGCGAGGGGGGGGGACCCTCCTCCTGTGGCCGCTCCGTGTATTTTGGTAAATAAAATTGAACAAAATAATATGAACAAAAAAATGGTATTTCACTTTCTGTGCCAAGACTTACTTTCAGTTGATTTTGGAGTTTTGTTTTGTTTTTTCTTTCAAACTCCATTTCTGGTTCTGGTCCTGCCTCTCTCACGGGCCCAGGAGAGATTAACAGCACCCCACCCCCGTCTCCAC
Organism: Lyroderma lyra; assembly: GCA_004026885.1. NCBI lineage: Eukaryota > Metazoa > Chordata > Mammalia > Chiroptera > Megadermatidae > Lyroderma > Lyroderma lyra. Next base: position 1,482 of record PVJL010009270.1, read on the forward strand.
TCAGCGTCACAGTCAGTATCGTAAGGGACCAGTAAGGGACCACGGGGCAGAAGCGCTTCCTTTGGCTCTGGGTCCCCGGCGGCCTCAAGGCCCAGAGTCACTCATTAACCACTGCTGTCCCCACCCTGCTCCCCGTGGGCCACGCAGGCGGTCCCCTGCCGGGCTCTGGGAGTGGTTTCTGTGCCTGTTTCTCTGCCCTTCCGCTAGGCTTTTCCGCACTGTTACTTTCCTAAAGGGAGAGAACGTGAGTTTGTCAGTGCCAGCCCTGACACTAACCAGCATTGGACCCAGAAAACGAAGACACACAGCACTCTGTGGGACTCGGTCCGCCTCCTTCGAGGGACCACCACACTGAGATACCACGCGGTGGGTCCACCCCACTCTTCTGAAACCCAGGTACCACTGGAAGCTCCTAGAAACACATATCCTGAGGCACTGGCCCAAACTCAGATCACAGTCTCCCTCCTTCACTTGGAATTCAGGCCTCATCTCAGGAGTCTTCTAACAGATTACTGAGGCCTCGTTTACATAGATTACCATAAAACCACCTATTTTGAGTGAACAACTCATTCTAGTAAATTTAGAGTTGTACAAACATCACCACGGTCTCACTTTAGGCATTTCCCTCACCCCCAAAAGGCTCGTGTCCACGGGCACGTGGTCTCCATTCCCAGCACCAGGAATCGTCCATTCTTTTCCGTCTTCAGGACATCCCATAATGCTACGATCCCTAGTTGACACGTGTGCTGTAGACATACGGGGGTGCCAAAATACCACATACACACTTTAAGAGATGCTATCTAGGTATTACTTTTTGAAGCTGAATTGAATTACGGTAGCAATGTGTATAGTATGACGTTCACTCAAAAGATGGGGGTTCATCAAATGCATGCTGGTGTCACCATGCGACAGGCAGGACAGTCACAGAAAATGCCGGAAGCACGGTTGTCGTTGGAGAAGTGCAGGACCATTTGCCAGGACAATGGATAAGAGTAAGACAAATAAGTGAGACCGAGTTTCCCCCACGTTCTCCTGACTTAACACCCCTTGACCTCTACCTATGGGGACCTTAAAGGACGAGGTGCACCGTAGAAAACCAGTACTTCCAGAAGAAATTGAAACAGCATGCACAGCGATACAGGTGGACACTTTGGTCAGCGTTGCTCAAGCAGCAGTTGGCCGTGATCACAAGTGTCTGCACGCTGATGGTGACCACTGGGAGCACCTCTTGTAATTGCAGAAGTCACACGTGACTTGTATTCATGTTCTGTTATCGGTATATTAATACAATGAGTATTACAATTTTAATACAGTTCTTTTCTTAAAACGTGTATACGTTTTTTGTATATTTTTTTCAATTCTTATGTGTATAATGCCAGGCACCTAGGGTCTTATGGTAACTTTGTAACTTTTTAAGGAACTGTTAAACTGTTACCCAAAGGGGCTGCACCATTTTCTCCCCATGTTCACGGGCATTTGTCTCTGCCTGTGTGTTGATCAGTCATGCTGGTGGGTGGGGGAGTCGCATCTTTTTATAATTTGCATTTTCCTAATGACTAAGGATGTTGAGCTTCTTTTTGTGTGTTTATTGGCCATTTGTGTATCTTCTTGAGAGAAATGTCTACACAAATCCTTTGTACTTTTACTTGGACTGTCTTATTAGTTCTTCATATTCTGGATACTAACCTTTTATTAACAGAATTTGCAAATACCTTACCCTACTCTGTGGATTGTTTTCTCATCATCTGAACAGTGGCTTAACAAAAGGTTTTACTTATTAACTTTACCTTGCATGGGTATATTTCAGTGTCGTATATAAGAAACCTTTGTCAACTCCAAGGTCGTGAATATTCTTACTGATGATTTCTTCCAAGTTTTATACTTTTAGCTCTAACATTTAGTTCTCTGGTCCATTATGACGAAGGGTCTCAACTCGTCTTTTTGCACGTGGCTATCCTTATTCTTCCTGCCTCATTTGTTGCAAGAGGCAATCTTTCTTCCACTGAATTACCTTGGCTCTTCCGAGGAAAACCAGTTGACCATGAATGTAAGAATGTAAGCATTCATTTCAAGATCCTCAATCATTTTAGATAGATACGAGGCCTGACAATTAAGTTCGCAAATTCATCCTAGAAAACGTGCTCCATCCCTCACTGCTGAGTATCACCACGGTCACCTTTGAAGTCCTCCCCTTGGGAAGCTGTGCACGGACGCCAGCGCCTAGTCCACCCTTCGAAGCAGTTTTGAAACACTTTTTCTGGAATGGCCATCAGAGCTGTCATCATATGACCCTTGGTGTCCTGAATGTCATCAAAATGTCTTCCTTTCAATATTTCCTTTATCTTCAGGTAAAGAAAAATGTCATTGGGGGCGAAATCCGGTGTGTAGGGAGGGTGTCCCATACAGTTATTTGTGTCCTGGCTACAAACTCCCTCACAGAGGTGCCCTGTGAGCTGGTGCATTGTCGTGATGCAAGAGCCGTGAGCTGTTGGGGGGAAGTTCAGGTCATTTTCATCTTTTTCACGCAGCCTTTTCAGCACTTCCAAATAGTAAACCTGGCTGACTGTCCAGTTGGTACAGATTCATAATGATCAGTCCCTCTGATACAAAAAGGGTTAGCAGCATCGTTTCGATCTTACTTGGGACTGACACGATGTCTTTGGATGTGGAGAACTGGTGCACTTTGACTCCGAGTTCGTCGTCATCTCTGCCACTGGCAGCTACGCTACTGCCTGGAAACCCCGCAGACACCCCAGCTGGCCACAACTTTCTCCAACACTTCCGTAACGTTTCACTTCACACAGAACCCCAAGCAAACTGACAGTGTAGCTAGCACCTGAGATTTTGCTTTTTCTGCAAGTCCAGGATTGTCCTGTCAAAATTAGTCACTCTTCGCATGAAGTCACTCACGCCTGTAGCACACGTTCACATTCTGCATCCCTCCCTGACCCACTGGTTGGAGCAGACTCGTGACGTTAGCTGGAAGGTAACATACGAAAACGTTGCCATTAACGAGCTCCTCCGCACAAGTTATCCAGGAGCGACAGAACTGGACGATTCTCTGATGTTCGTTTCTTTCATAGATTTCCTTAAACACTGGGGACAAACGCGTCATAAAACCATTTGGTAGAACTTCCTGCTTCCATCCAACTGCGGTTCCTCTGTGCGTGACGATCTACAAGACGGTTAGTTATGCCTTTCAAGCACGCTGGTTTAGCAACTTGCCCACCACACACAGCCTGACCTTGCGGTTCCCCGATGCTTTTGCACGAACGAGCACGGGTCTACGCTGTTTATTTAGCTTGAACCGTGAGCTAGCTTCCCATTACCTCCCAAGTAGAATCCGGCAGACACTCCCACACTCATCCAGGCTCATCTGCAGTACACATCTGCCTGGGGGTCAAGCCGCGTTCTGCAAACAAGTCACTAACCGCGGCAGGAAACGAGGCCGCAGCCTCAAAAGCAGCCCAGCTCTGCTCGCCGGTCAAGTTCAGCTTACGGACGCCGTGATGAACCCTGGGTCAGTAAGCCAGTTACTGGCCATCAAGGTTCAGTTTCTCATGGAATTCTCTTTTTCCTGCAACATGGGTCCAGAGATACAACCACCCTCAGACCGTTTTGGTGACCACCACTCCTACGGGGTCTGGTCAAGCACTTCCAGTTTCGGATAGGAAGAGCAGGACACTTCTCCACACTCGTCCTCTTGTCACGCTCCGACTTGACACGAAACTCCTTTGTCCTCTGAGACTGCGCCTTAATGGCACGGATCGCTGACGAACCGAATTCCTCCGTGAGCGCGGCACGACCCCCCCCTCCCAAGCCTCCCGCTCGTGTTCGTCTTCTGCTTGAAGGTAAGCACAGGGTGTTTACCTGGGTGTGCCCACTTACCTGGGACCCGTCTTGGCACACTCGGGGCTGGGTGAGGACACACAATTTGAATAAATAATCGATCCCAGCCCACCGGTTCGTTTACACACCGCGAACTGGCGGGCGTGGGACACACGTGTGGCGTGCCGAGCGTGGGCCTGCTCACGAATTCACACTCACATTTCCGCTAGAAACGGAAGTGTTATTTCCTTCCGCTGCCGGTTGCTGGAGTTCCGGTTAACGGCCATCGACTGTACTACAACTTCTATGTACGCAGGAGACACAGTGTTCTGAAAACACGTAAAAACAGACCTTCCTGGCGTGTGATCAGTGAAACTGTGGACATAGAAGTGTGATCTTAAACAGCACAAAGGCAAAGCAAAACACGGCAAGGTCTGAAGTAACGAAACCGTCATCTGTCCCAGGCGCTGCCTCCTGAGGAAACGTCAGGAAGGTGACACGTCCCTCCAGGAGAGGCCCACCGTGCGTCAGGCTCGTGTCCCGCATCTCACTGGAAAGTCACGGGGCGGGACGCGCCCCTCGTACACAGGGAAGCGAGTCCGAGGGGCGAGCTCGGTGGCCTGCGAGCACACCTGCAGGAAGTGGGCAACCAGCCCCGCAGCCGGGCGTTAGTACACTGAATGTAGCCGCCCCTTTTATGCCAAAGCTGAGCATCAGGTAGTCCGTGCACAAGATCGCCCTGCCAGTGAGCCCGACCTTCCGCTGTAAGGTTAACGAACAATAAGGAAACCCGATTAAATTGTAACACGGTGCTAGGGGCTGGCCTGTCCCCACACCCTTCTGCTGAGCCCTCACCCTGTGTGGCTGCATTTGGAGCCAGGGCCTTCAAGGTGGTGACTAAGTGAAAGTGAGATCATCAGCGTGGACCCTAATGCAGGAGGACCGCTGTCCTCATAAGAGACGAGGACAAAGGCACAGAGGAAGGACACGTGAGGCCATAGAAGGAAGACGGCCATCTACAAGCCCCGGATTCGAGAGGCCTCGGGAGAAACCAGCCCCGCTGACACCCTGACCTTGAATTTTCAGCGTGCGCGCGGCGTTTTAAGCCGTGCTGTCTGTGGCGTTTATGACAGCACCCACGCTGACACACGTGTATTAGTACAATGTCATCACAAAGCACTTACCTACAGCCGTCTACCCCATGCATTTCATTAATTAATTAACGACCCTTTGTAAACATTTAATTCCCAAACCAAAAGCAGGCTGGTGACGATGGCGGAGACGTTCCTGTGCCGCTTAAGCAGGTGCGTGAATTCAGTGCACGGGCGTCGGGCACAGGTGCTCGTTTCCGGGGCCGCGGGGCGCTGTGCGCCCTCAGGCTGCTCACAGGCATCGTTCCGTTCCGGGTGCGGGGCGACGCAGGCGGGGGACGCCATCGGCTCAGCTGTGCTTCCAGTCCTCAGCACGCTGCTTCCCCTGCAGGGCCTTGCCCTTCCTAGTGTGACAACTTGGGAGAAATGAACCAACCAACCCAGGAACTGCTTGACCACAGCGGTGGGAAAACTCAGAGTAACGTTCTGGATAAACCGTATCCCTAGTCAACCACACACACACACCCAGTGAACAGTCCACAGTAAGGAACAACTTTCGGGAAAAAGACCCTTGGTCACCAAGGCCAACTCTCATTTTCCCAGTGGGACTGCCCACCGCCCGGCACACGTGTGCCCGGCACACGGCCCGGGAAGCGACTGCCAGGATTCCTGCCCACTGCTTACGAGACGAGCCCAAGGCAAAAGCTCTGAGGCTGCCTCTGCAGACAATTCGCAAGGCTGAAGCTCACCCCCGGCGGCGGCGAACTGACTTTCACGCCAAGCTTTTGAAGGCCTTCCACATCACAGCGTGCTGCGGCGCCTCCGCCAGCAAGGCCCAGACCCGCCAAGGGCTGTGCCACGTGGCCGTCCGGGAAGGTGCCAGGTCGATGCCCTGGAGCACGCGTTTTCCAGCGTGAAAAAGTAACTGAAGGTCAAAGTGGAGGAGGGGCATGCCTACCCCCCTACCGACAATGGCCAACCTAAAAAAGGAACGCCAGTGTCACCACTGCCACCCAGCCCAGTGCCCTCACATAACAACGAAGCAGGAAGAACACCATGTCCCATTTAGGCAAAATGAGGTGCCAAGGCAATAAATACCCCAAACCACATGCCACCGAGTTAACCCAACTTCGGGTTTTAGGGCCAACGTGAGGGTCAGTGGAGACGACCTGAGACTGTCTGGAGAGACAAAGACTCACTGAATTCTCTGGAACTCAGCAGCCTCAAAACGGATAAATGCGTGACACGAAACCAACAGATTATGATGAAAATCAGGTGTAAGATTATACACTGTGGACATCAGAAGTCCAGGTTTTCTAAGAATATTAACGTGTTTTAAAAGGCTTTGAAGTAAAGTACTATATACATTCCTGAAATAGAAGTTACTTAAATTTCTTCAGCATAATTTTGCTCCAATATAAAATAAATTTATTGTTCCAGAATAAAGTAACTTTGGATTCTCTAATTCTTACCATAGAGAGACACAGATTCCTACATTCTGGTGACTAACGTAAAAGCTTTTATTAGGCAATTTAAAAATAAAAAAAGTTTTTGGTTTGAACCTATGTGATAATTAAGGTTACAAAGAAATGATCCACAGGAATCAGGCTATAGATCATTCCAATCATGCCACTTGAGGCCACTGAATTCCGAGGCACTAACACAGCGGCCAGGAGCCTGGGCACAGCACTGAGGGTCCGAGGCCAGAGACACCATAATCCAGGACAAGATCGTCAACCCCGTCCCCTTCCTCACCTGTACCAGGCGGAGAAAAGTCATGCCTTCCTCGCGGGTTAGGAATTAAATGAGAGCGGGTGGGAAGTGCCTGGCGAGGTGCCTGCCAAGCATCTGCTGGCACTCCGACTGTCACCGAGCTGTGGCTGCACAGGGCACACCGCTGAGGGGCAGCCCCCGCACCCCGCGTGCAGTGAGCTCTCCCAGTGACCACAGCTGCTTCAGATGGACCACGCGTCAGTTTACATACGGCGGTCAGCAACCACCATCAGACTAAACCGGCTTTGTTCTCTCGGGGGGGGAAATACTTCCCGAGATGTGTCTTCCCCATCACAAGACGGCGGACCACTGTCAGATCTAGCCCAGGGCGAGCACCTGTGCTTCAGGGGCCAGCCCCTCCCCCAGAGCCCGAGGGGCCGCCCTGCATCCCCGTCCTGGGCAAGACAAGCCTCCCTCTGCCACCCCCGCAAGAGGCAGAGGGGTGCCCCAGCGGCTTGGACCACAGAATCCTTGAGCCAATCCCAACAAGGAAACACACAAAATCGCGTCTCATTAAAGGCACGCCGTAAACTCGACTCCGTAGCGCACTGATCGAAGTACCCAGAAAGACTGAGCAGAGCACGAGGGCTGTCTGCCAGGCACCCAGCCACGTAATATGAAAAACGGAGGCACTGATGGCCGCGTGGTTTCCCCGACAGCACTCCTGTGGACAGGTCCCGGTGCTACCTCTACTGCTTGTCCCTGCCACTAAGAAATGCAAGTTTATTTACGACAGAAATTCACGGAATGGCGTTTAAGTGATAATAAAGCAGGCTAGGCAGTATACAAAGAGGTGAAAGTATCGAGTACACATTCGATTCTACTTAAAACTGGTTTAAAAATTTTGTATTTTATGATAAATTAAAATTTCTCATTAATGGCAAATCATGAACTTTAATAGTTTGAACTATACGATATAGTTGAGATATTGATAACTGTCTCCCTCTCCTTTCAGGTATTATCATGCCAAATAAAAATTCCACTGTTGTTTCTATGTGTATCTGATATTTACATGTGGTGAAAGGGCTAAGAAGGTTACTTAAAATCTTCAAGTAAAACTTTAAAGGCTTTTTTTAGAAACAGGTTCAAACACATCCCATTTTGCTGATGAGCACACAATTTACAGTCAAAAGTTGCACATAAAGGGTTTATTTTAAATGTTTTAAGGATAGGATAGAGTTACATCATAATTATAAAAATTACTTACAGAATTAACAGATTTATATTGTTTATACTTCTAAATGCAGAAAACAGGAGACTGTCTACACATTGTATAAAATTAAAATTAAAAATGAATTCAAGCTTAAAAGATGAGGTCATTTACCTAATCTTAAGATGCGAACACGAAGACCTCTGAACTACACACATTCGTTCAAACTGCACTAGAATGATGGAGAGTACAAACAGCGCAGCATTTCCAAGGAACCACAGACGTGTCGACCGTAATTACTTTGTTATAATAATTGTTCCTGTTTTTTTGTCTTTGGAGAACTTTCATTTTTTTAAGACAAACAGCTTAAGAATGTTTTCAGGCACTACAATTTGTGACAATCAGAACAGTCTTCTAATGGGTCCACAGCGTTCAGAGATTCGAGCCCAATGCACTTCAGGGTTTGGCACGTGAAACAATAAGAGAAACGAAATCCGGCTTAGAAGTCACTGTGATTGCTTTAGGATGCACAGTCCCTTCAAATGCTGCATGACACATACAAGTGGAAAGTCACCTTCTGTTGGCACTACATTTGCTTCACCAGTGCATTTTATCCTACAACCACTAAAACAGCACAGTAAGCAAATATACAGGAGACTGAAAACAAAGAAAAACAAAGGCAGAAAACAAAAAACCTAAATATCCTTACCATGCACTTTTCGTTATTACACTGAACATTCTACTTAGAATCGAGCATGCAAAAAAGGATGGTCTGCGGTTAAGGGTTCTCCTTTGAAGCTTCACGTGGCAGCCAGACGTCACACACACGCACACACGACACAGTAACACTACAGCAGGTCCGCGAGGAAGGCCGATACATTTTATACAGAGATTCATGTCTTGTGGTGTCACAAGTCCCATGATGATTTTGGAAATTAATGCTGGACTCCTAAGACAAGGAACCAACATTCAGATACCAGGAAAACGCAAGCAGTGCATGCAGATCTGAAACATGAGCCGACACGGCGCCTGCAGTACTCGGCTGGGGAGCAGAATTAGTCACAGCATCGGGGAGTGTGGTGGAAGCCACCAAAACTTAAGAGAGAACGGGGGAAAAAAAGGAAAAACAAACACACACCCCTTCCCCTTCCTTCAGCCTTAAAGGCAACAAATGGAACAAGGATTAATGGTAACAACCACTTGTCACATTCATCAGAGTGGCAGATCACGTGATACTGAAGTTGCTAAAGGTACTTGCAGAAAAACCACAATGCAAGTCATTAAGTAATGCTAGAAAGGTTTCCGCTGACCCGGCCCTCGGGATGCCGCCAAAGGACTTTGTTTTCTAGCCCGGAGTGACCACTGTCTGCCCAGTGTGCACGTGGCACACACTCACGCTGTGCGCCACATGCACGCCTGGGCTCAGGGAGCTGGACGTGGCCTGGAGATCCACATGCAGGGACTCTCACAAGAGCCAGCAGGAAGAAAGACGACAGACACACAGCATGACACTTGTCCGAGCACGGGAGGAGCACCCGAGACCTGGGCCCTCGCTACGCGGAGGCCTGGGCAGAGCACAGGTGGTCATGGTCACGGTGCGAGGGGCCGCCATGCGACAGCACAGGGCACCGCCCTCCCCCAGGTGAGACAGGCACCATGCGGGCCACGCAGAATGAGACCTCGACCCTACAGACCTCTAATGTCATGGCAGCCACAGTGGGGCCGCGGGGACCTCTTGCTTGGGACTGATGGCACGAGCCTCCCCCTTCTGCCCAAGCCTCAGGCTGGATCTCTCACCTCCACAGGAGACGGGTCTCACACACACCTTTCTCCTGGCTGTCAAACTGCCTGGGCTGATCCAAAACAAGTGGCAGTTGGGCGTTCGCTGCTGGACCCACCCCGTTTTTGGAACAAGGAATGAGGGGATTCTGGGGCGAGTGCGGCTGTGGGCCGCATGGACAGGCCAGTGTGGCGGCCAAGCAGTGCGGCAGGGTCCACCGCGTAAAGTGAACACTCACCTGCGACAAGAACACACAGCACCTCCAAAGGTGGCAGGAGATTCAGCTGGTGTTTGTCTAGACGCTCTTTGTTGGGGGGAAGCTGGGGAAAAGCCTTTGGACCATTATCATGTATCAATAACAACAGTAATAACAACAAAAGTGACCCAGAGAGCTTGTTAGAGGGAACACCGCTGTTCTTAAACCTGCGTGTCTAGTACAAAAGCATGACGTCCTTCCAGGAACTTACCACGTACACACAAATGACCGATGTCGCCTCTGAAATCCGTGGCCTACGATCCAGATGACTGATTTGTACAAATAACAGGCCAAGTGTGCCATCCAAGACACACCAGCATTACACTGTGCGGACCAAGCACCTGGGCTCTGCTCCACAAAGAACGTACTTACGATAAAAAATGTAAACAAAACATTTTACAAAGCTTAAACTCAAAGGCAGCCTTTTACAGATTTCTAACGGTTTTATAAAATTCTATTATGGGTCATTAACTGTTGAAAAGCAGTTCATATTTGGACTTGTGGTTTAACGCCTCCAGACTGAAAAGGTGCTCTGAACTTCTGACTTTAGCACAAGCTGAACATCTCTAGGAGCGTCCTGTGCCCCAATTTAACTTCAATTGAACTCAGTAATATATTAAAAATGATTGACTTGGGTCAAGCACTCCTGTTAAACTGGAGAAAATGATTTAACCCCCATCCCAATCCACAAAGAAAGGACTGCCAAGGAAGTGTGTGTGTGTGTGTGTGTGTGTGTGTGTGTGTGTACACACAGATTTACGTGTGCGTATGTGTTACATATGTATACACACAATACAGATAGGTAGATATAGATACATACACGTCTCAAAGAAGGCAGTAACAAAAATACCAAACTATGCTTGCATTGTGGCAGCAGAATGAGAGGAGTGTTGGAGTGAAGGGAACATGGACAAGATCTAGGACAGCTGAAACTGCCTGTGACACTAGCTGAACTTTCACCAGACTTGCCTGTAACTCCCCTCCACACAGACAGCCTTCTTTGAAGAGGAAGGAGTTCCTGACACAAAGCGCTTGGTGTTCACATAAATCTGTACTACTCAGAACAGAACCAGTTCTGCTGGCAGAGATTGTGGGTTCGCAGGGACATTTAAGCTTTCATTAAACTGGAAAGCAATCAAGTCTTTATGTCTACAAATTATACATTTAATAGTTCTACAAATTTGGCAAAGTCCGGGATGACATCTAGGATGTTTTCACCAAATCGTAGACGTAAATGTGGAAGTCGTCGTCGAACTTGATGAAATAGACCGACGGCTTGGCTTCTACCTGGTGGATGACCATGCCAGTCCTTTTGGAGCCGTCCTCTTTGGCGTACTCCACTTGTTTGCCCACCAGGCTGTCCACAACCTCTCCCGGTTCCCTTTCCGCTGGAGGGGAATCGTCTAGATTTAAAGGGAAAAAAGGATTCAAGGTCAATTTTTAGATAAATACCAACTCTTGTGTGTCTTTTAATAATTACTTAAAAATTTTAAAACCCTGAATTCATCTTATCTAGACCAAGAGTCAGCAAATCTTTTCTGCACAGGCCTGGCAGTGAGTCCGTGCGGCTGGCGGGCACGTGGGCTCTGTACCAACGACTCACAGTGCCCTCGTGGTGAGAGCACCACAGGCGTGCAGTACGTACAAAACCAGTGCGTCAACCCCCAGGACCCAGACACATAAACCATGCTCACAAATCATAACCAGAAATCCCTTTGGCTCACGTTTAGTTACGGCTGCAGGTACCAGAGGAGGTCAGGACTGGAAGGAAAGGGCGACGACAAAAATCTAAATAGTCACGTACCAGGCACAGTTTCTTAAAAATAAATCTGAGTCCTTGGAAACAGGATCTCAAAGCCAACAATAACCTGCTGGGACTACTGAGAATATGCTACATTCTTACAACACCCAAGTATTTCTGCAAATCATACATCTGATAAGGGACACTTGTACCTCGAATGGTGACGCTTATAGCTCAGTAACAGAAACAACCCAATGAAAAAAGGGCATTTCTCTAGAGACACACAAACGGCCAATAACCATGAAAAAATAATCAACATCTTCAGTCACCAAGGAAATGCCAATCAAAACCGCAGGCAGGCATCACGTCACCACCAGAACAAAAAAGTCAGCTAACAGAAGTGTTGATAAAGACGTGGAGCAATGAGAACCCTCACCCACCACTGATGAGACTGTGGACCGGTCCAAGCGCTTTGAAAATCAGCCTAGCAGTTCCCTAAAAAATTTAACACAGCAAGACCATACAATCCATCCATCCTGCTCCTAGGTCTACACCCAAGATAACTGAAAGCACGTGTCCACTCTGAAACCTGGACAGAAGTGCTTGTATCAACAGTCTTCATAATAACCAAGGGGTAAAAAACAATCCGAATGTCCATCAACAGATGAACACATAAACAAAACACAGTCTCCCCATACAATGGAGTCTTGGCCATAAATAAAAAGGAAGCCCTGACAACACGACGTGGAGGCAAAGCAGCCAAGCACAGTGGTCACCACACCAGAGGTTCTCAACCTTCCCAATGCCGCGCCCCTTCCATACAGTTCCTCATGTTGTGGTGACCCCCCACCATAAAATTATGGGTAGCTGCTCTCTACACACGTGTGGACTGGTCCAAAGAAGTACATTATGTGTTTTCCGATGGTCTTAGACGACCCCTGTGAAAGGGTCGTTCGACCCCCAAAGGGGTCACGACCCACAGGTTGAGAACCGCTGATATACTCCATTCGTACCATGGTCCAAAGTCCAAAACAGAGACATCTACACAGAGAGCAATGGACTCTTAGCAAAGGGGAAGAAATTTTATGTGCTTGATGGGACTAAACAAGTGTCATTATCCCTAATAATTAAAATAAAAAATATATCTGCAAAATAATCAAATATCTTGTTCTAAAATTCAAATTACTTTCGAAATACCAAACATACAACAAGTTGAAGCACACTTACTAGAATCTGGCATAATGCGAAGGTCGCCTTCTTTATAGTCGTCTAAGAGCTGATACATGTACAGGACGGGGTCCTTCTCATAGGTGATATAAAACCATGTGTTCATTATAGGGGCACGCGCTAAGACCATTCCCCTCCACTCGTCTTTCGAGCCGTCCTCGGTCTCAAACATGTGCTCCACTGCTTTGCCAATCATCGTGTCCGCTAGGTGTGCGTCACTGATCCGAGATGTTGCTGGGGGCAAAGAAAGCAAACAGTGGTTGACAAGGGTTTCACCGCGCCCGTGCTGTGAAGACTGAACGCATCCAAGGCAGGCTACCTGAACAGCTGTCCCCACGAAACACTCACCAACATCAGTCACCGGCAGGGTCTTAAAGGACCACGAAACTGACACTGCCCATCAGCTCAGGTCTGGTTCCACAGGGACTATTTTGTCACCCCACGTCAATTATTTTGAGAATCTGTTTCTTTCCTTTTATTTTTCTGAACTCATCTGCTCTTGGTACTGTATCTAAATGAGAAGTTTTACTGGTTCCTTCAAGGTGTAAAATGTTTTGTTAATGTTTAACAGTTATTTTAAATTCTGAGATAACAACAGACTTGGCTACAGAAGAGTTGCAAAATCACCAGCGTTGCCATACACGCTTCGCCCACCTTCCCTTTACACGAACACCCTGCAGAAATAACCACGAGCCTGCTCCAGGCACAGGCTGCTCCCCGTGCTCCCACAATGCCTTTCCACAGCAGCCAGCATGCGCTCTGCGGCAGTCACAACCGGTCACCAGGTCGCGCTGCTCATCTGCTTACACTCCAGGGCCTTCATTTTACAATCAGAACAACTTCTGCTTCACACAGCCCTCTGCCCTCCTATCCTGCCACCTTCCTCTGACAGCCTGCACCTCAGTGACAAGGCATCTTTCTTCTCCTGGGACACCCTCCCCTGGTCCCCATCAGCCAAGGAGGGTGGCTCCGCCCAGAGGCTGTCCAGGACCATCCTGGTGACAGCAGCCCCACCCGCCTGTCAGTCACCTCACCCAGTTTAGTTCCTAGTGGCATTCCCGATCATCTGCAGTTACACCCCTGCAAGCAGAAGCCTTTCCTGTGGTGGCTTCCAATACAGAACGCACCATGGCTCGGTACCTGCTGCACGAATTCACTATTACATTTAGGAGGAGAGCTGGCTGTCCCCGCTGCCTGGTGGCCCCCGAGGGTTAGCACCAGCCCTCCGCAGCCGTGCTCCCCACTCTTTAAAGTGGGTAAACATGACAAGCTTGGCTTTTTCTTTTTTTAAATACTGGGAAAGTCCAGTCCTCAAGTTTTACACAAATGCCTTAAATAAAATTCAAAGGAACAAGACCAGAATTTCTTGGTCAAGATACTGCTGCTATCCAGCTTATCAGGACACTCTAAACACATGTGGTGGTCTTCTCTGCTTCATTATGCAATAATTGATCAAAAGTACACAGAGCTTCCCACTGTGGAATGCTGCACGGAGCCCCACTAGGTTCTTCATACCACAAGTCCTCAAGCTCTCTGACCTCAGGATGCCCTTAAGTTCTTCAAGAATTTTTGAGTACCTAAAAGAGGATTTGTTTACATGGAGGACAACTATCAATATCTACTATTTTAGAAACTATAAGTGACAAATCTAATAATACTTTAAAATACCTACATAAACAATGTTTAATGAAATATATTCTATTTTCTAACAAAAATTTAGTAAGAAAGTGCCATAACTTTAAATTTTTGCAAATCTCTTAATGTCTAGCTTTAAAAACAACAGCTAGATTCTCACATCTGCTTCGGCATTCAATCTGTTATATGTATTCTTTTGAAAGATACGCTGTTGAAAGAGGAGTATTCTATTTGTCTTTTCAGATAATTCTAGATATTCTATTACAATACTACATCAAAACTGAACACGTGGTAACTCCTTAAAGGTTAATTGCATCGTAGAATCTAAAATCATTATCAGTAAATACGTCACACTGTTAAATGAGAACTCATTTATCTCCAGAATACATAGAGAACTGCTACAACCCCACAAAATAACTCATTCAAAAAATGGGTAAAGAACTTGAATAGACATTTCTGCTAAAATGACGTATCGATGGCCAAAAGGCATACAAAAATATGCTCCGTATCACAGATCATCAAGAGAAATGCAAATCAAAACAAAAAAGAATACAGGAGACTCTCGTTAACCAGAACTCAAGCGACTGGCACATCTCAATCCCCATGGATGAAGCTAACGCAGAGTCCACAGGCGTTTCAAGGCAGCTTCAGAAGCATAAACAAGCATTCAAGCAACCTCACATCATAAGAGTAAGAGAACGCTTCAAAGTCATACTCTCAAGAAAGGGGGGAGTTCCCTGGTGGCGCAGTGGCTGGGCTTTGGCGCTGTCAACGCTGCGACCTGGGTTCGATTCCCAGCCAGGGAACTACCCACATTAAATAAATAAATAAATAAATAAATAAATAATAAATGGGAAAAAAAAGAAAGTGGGTATATACTACTGACTTTAAAAATATTTTATTTTATTCTTAAAAATAAATTGTCATTATTTAACTGACACCTTGTGACTTAAAACATTTAAATTATGCAAGGCAAAACTGATACTGTATGATACGGTTTTGAAAATGAGAGCTGTTCATTTTCACAAACTTTGTGCAAACCTTAAAGGATGTATAATAAAGTTCACATTTTCATTGCCTAAATTTTGGCTAAAAATACAATTATCATTTATGTAATAACACAATAAAAGATACACTCCACATAAAGATCCTCAAATGTGGAAGAGTTTTCTCAGCTATTATAATATAATGAAATAAACATAGAATATTTGAGCTAATGAGAAACTCTTACCCATCAGAGTGCAGACAGCAAGCAGTGAGATGTTAACAATGACTGATTAGACTGTACACTTCCTGGGGAACAAGTTTACACATATTGATATGCCCCCCAGTTCCATGAACCGTACTTTTGAAACATCTACTGATCCATTCTGTGGTATTAGGTGACTGATCTAAATACACTCGGAGTGCCTGTGCTCCAATAAAAACAGAAATATCAGCAACGAGAAAGGATAGTCAGAGAGCACCCATTTCAACAATCATCGCTGAAGCGCATTAATGCAGACTCAGAGGACTTACCGACTCTATCGGGGAGGACTTCGAGTGCAGAGACTCTCTCATCTTTATTTAGTTCTAGTCCATAAACACAGTCAAATCCGTCGTACTTGATAAGATACAAGGAAGGGTTGACAGGCACCTGGTCCAGGACGGTGCCTTTCCACTGGGTGACGGGGCCGCTGCCCTCCTTCCACCCGTGCTGGATCCGGCAGCCCACGATGTTGCGCCGCGGCTGGGGCACCGGCTTGCTGGGCCCCACACTGCTCCGGTGTTTTCTGTGTTCACACGGACACACATGGTGAGGCGTCAGTGCAGAGGGCTGCATGCCCAGACCCCCCACAGCTGCTGCTAGCCAGCGTGCTCTCACTAAATGACCTGACTGAGCTAGCCTGTGCTGCCACCGCCCAGCCTCACAGCCACGCAGTGTGGCTCACAGGTGGGGCCCTCCTCTACCACTGTGCGGTACAGTGTTGGCAAGAGGGGCTTCATGTGCACCCCAACTGTTGACAGGCACAGAAACTTAACCCCAATATTAAGCATCAGCTTTTCAGCTGAGTTCCCTTGCATTCAATTAACTCACAATTATCCAGTTTAACGAGACACATGCATACAGCTTTACAGAATATAAATCCATTTCTAATCAAAAAGAGGTTGTCACCATCCAATTTCATCCATTCTGATGCTCATATAATTTGGTCCCCCCTGGCTTAAACAGTAAGAATAAACTGGACATTTAACTTGTTTTTTAAATTGGAGTACAGAGTGGTTCATATCCATGCACCATTACCTCTCTAGACAACATCATCTGAAATACTTAAATTTGTGATGAATACTTAATGTAGTGAGTTTTTGTTTCACCTAGAGATCAAACATATGTGAAGGGGACAAGACTTGGCCTGACCAAGCTGAAGGTCAAAGCCATGCTGTCACTTGGATGCTACTGTGTGCCAAGGATAAGAAAATACAGAGCAGAAAAGAATCCCCCTCCCACACTCTCATGGGCATAAAGTTCTCATTTGGTACACCGTGAATAAAGGCAATTAACAACTGGCAGGAACACAAATGTAAAAAACATTTATTATAGGCTGTATTCGGTATTATTTTATAATAGTCAGGTGTACGGCTCAGTGGTCAGACATTTATTTATGTCCTGATCCCCCGAATCAGTCTAGTACCCACCTGGCACTATACGTAGTTGCTGCAACGTTACTGACTATACTGTCTATACCGTACTTAACATCTCCATGACTGCTGTGTCCCTACCAATTTGTATTTCTTAATCCCTTCACCTTTCCCACCCAGCTCCCCAACCCCTCTCCCTGCTGGCAACCATCACTTTGTTCTCTAGGAGTCTATTTTCATTGGTTGTTGGTTTATTTTGTTCTTTGGATTCCATATGTAAGTGACATCCTACGGTATTTGTCTTTCTCAGTCTGACTTGAGACTCCACCTGGTTAATATCCTCTCAGTCCATCCACATTGTCGTTAAGAGCTCATTCTTTTTTTACGGCCAGGTAATGTTCTTTGCATAAATGTACCCTCTCTTCTACCCAATCATCTACTGATGGGCACGTGGGTTGCTTCCGTATTTCAGTTATCGTAAATGGTGCTGCAGTGAACACTGGAGTGCATCTATCTTTTCAAATTACTGTTTTGGATTTCTTTGGATAAATGCTCAGGAGTGAAATTGCTGGGTTGTAGGTCATTCCATTTTTGATTTTTTCAGGAACCTCCCAATGGTGTCCATAGTGGCTGCACCCGTGTGCAGTCCCACCAACAGTGCACGTGGATTTGAGGATTCCCTTGTCAGCACCTATGTAAGGTGACATCTCACTGTGGTTTTAATCTGCATTTCTCTGACGATCAGTGGTGTTGAGTATCTTTTCATATGTCTATGGACCATCTGTACATCCTCTTTAGAGAAATGTGTATTCAAGACCTCTGACCATTTGTTAATTGGATTGGTGGGGGGGAGTTGAGTTGTATGAGATTTTTTTTAATGAATTCTGGATATTAACCCCTTATCGGATGTATCATTGGAGAATACCTTCTCCCATTCAGTAGGGTGTTTTGTTGATGGTGCTGTGCCAACAACTTTTTAGTTTGGCACAGTCATCTGTTCCGCTTGCCTGAGGAAACAGGAGGTGAGACCATTTCTGGACTCACCTAGGAAAAGTGCTGCATACCTCACTGCTCAGTACCACTACAGTCCATAGTGATACAGTGCTCCCCTTGGGAAGCTGTGCACCAACACCAGCACCTAGTCTACCCCTCAAAGCAATTCTGGAACTCTTTCTCTGGAATGACCATCAGAGCTGTCAGTGTACCCCAAATCTGACAATTAAGTTTGTGAACTTGCCACCGTGCACTTACGCTGGTAGCACTGTACAAACAACTCAGCAAGGTGTCATTTGGGCACAACGACAGCTCTGGTGGCCAGTCCAGAAAAAGAGTTCCAAAACTGTTCTGAAGGGTGGACTAGGTGCTGGCATCAGTGCCTAGCTTCCCACGGGGAGGACTTCGAAGGTGATATTCAGTGACATTCAGCAGTGAGGTGTGGAGCACCTTAGGATGAGTTCACAGATTTAACTGTCTGACCTCGTGTACAGGATCAGGCTTTCTTCACAGCAAAGTCGTGGAGGCTGGTTCCCAAACCTCACTGAGGACGGAATTCAGTCGTATGTATCATTCTGTAATTCATACATTCCACTATTACTACCAAAATTATAAATACAGCACCTTCACCAGTAAATGGTTAATTTTAATGTGTCAACTTGGTTGAGCCACAGCGCTGAGATATCTGGTCACTACTCTGTATGTTTCTTCTGTGAAAAGCAACACGTAAACCAGCAAGCAGACTGCCCTCATGATGTAGGTGGGCCTCGTCAAATGAGTTGGAGGCTTAATATTAAGCAAGAACTCTCCCCCAGGAAAGAAGATATTCTGCCTTCGGACGCCAGAGGCAACACTGGCTCTTGCTTGGGTCTCCAATCTCTCTATGCGCAGTACACATACACACTTGCACATGCACACACCCACCACTGATCGTCTCTCTGGAGAAAACTGACAACTGGGAGGAGATTCTACCCTGGACTCAGACATGGAAATCTCTACTACTGTGATTCTCAACACAACCCATATAAACCCGGCTGGCGAGAGCAGAAAAGGGCACTGGCCACTCCGCGCACGGTTTTCCCGTCAGTCCCCCATCTTTGCCCAGCTCGGTACCAGGACTCCTCGGGAGCAGGCCGCTGGCTCCTAGTAGGTCGGCTTGCGCTCCTTTAATCACTGCGGCGCTGCGGTCACAGGCTCCCTGCTCCCTCTCTGGAGCTCCAAAATGACTCGGACGTGGCCAGTGGGCACCCTCTTTCAAGTGGCTCCTGCACCCTTTAATGCTGAAGACATGTGACTCCTCTTCCTTTTGTGTGGGTTTTATTTCCTCACCTTCTTTAAGGGAATTTTAATCAACTTGTGCTGTGGAAAGGGACACACTCGGTCTATTCTAACATTCAGTTCTGTGCTCACGACGCCTTCACTTCCTCCTTCATCGGTACAGTGAGGAGTGAGGTTTCTCTGCACCAAACACAGCTTCCAATGAAAGCTACAGTTCCTATTTCTAGTCTTACAGCAATTACTTCTCACTTCTGAAATACCAAATTTAAACATAAGCCCTATTTAGAAATAAACAAGGAAGGACTTTTATTGTTTTTTCCTTCTTGCTTTCATATATTTTCTTCTCATGTCTATTTTGTCTTTCTAGATAGATCCTCTGGTCATCAAACAGGGTTCAGAAATGCAAACTCAATTCTTGCAAGAATCAAAATATTATTTTGCTCTCATCCATGAATAACCTAAGCATGCAAGTCAGGCTCCAAACCCCTTTCCCCTCAGCACTTTTATTGGAAACCAGTATTTTCCTTTTCTTCTAACGCCCAGAGCTACAGTAACATGCCAACCTGATCCTTGCTTCTTTGAGGGTAATCGGTTTTTCTCTTTAAGTGACTTTTAGAATTTTCTTTGTTCCTGGATTCTGAAATGTCAACAGGACTTCTGACGTTTTTAACAATCCCTCACTAGTGCTGGTCAACCTAGAGAGCTGTGCGGAATCATCTTCTCCTCCTCCATCCCCTTTTGAAACTCTTACTAGGTGAAGGCATGCTAGCACCTAGATCTGTCCTGCGACTCAACCTCTCATACTGCTCAAGAACGCCTCAGCTCAGTTTTCCCTGAACTGGGTAAAAAGAGGTCGGCTTAAATTTCACCTATCTACTGAGTACCTGACATAGGGTCTTTAATTCTACAAACGGAGTTGCCCTATCTTGTCTCACACAGGTTTTCTGTGTAATGAACACGCGCCTCTTGCTCCCCGAGGACGACGTTCATCCGCTCTCCTGATCCCTCCGTGAACTCCGGGGAGGCGGCCTTGTGGGGCAGTCTGTGCGGGGTTTTCTTTCTGTATGCCGATCCTGGGGGAGCTCGCCCGGGGAACCGATGACTCCTGCTGGGGTTCATACTTAAGAGGCACGGACGACAGAGTGGACTCGGTAGCAGGGGCGTGTTCTCACTGGCGTCTGAGCCGTCGGGGCAGGCTCTGACCGAGCGGCCACGGCCCAGGCGGTTGCCGAGCAGCTGTGTCTCGTCTGGAGCCACTCTGGCAACTGGGGCCAGCCTGTGCCTTTGCCATCTCTGACCTGGACAGGAGGGGCGGGTGTGAATATTCATTGTTCGGAAGTATGCCTGATTTTCAGCTCAAAGGGGCTGAGAGTTCCTTAGCTCAGCTTAGTTTTTATATAAATCTGTCCCCTCTGCTTTATATCTTCCAGAAACTTCTCAGTGTTCTGGTGCTGGGAAAATGATCTTTCGACTACAATAACAAGAACTGCAAATGCTGAGGAGTTATTTCAGGTAAAGGACAGTGAGGTACTATTTTCCTTCTGCTTACAGAACAGCGACAACCCTCTTAGTAAACAACTGGCACTCCATCGTCGCAGTGACTCCACGCCCAGGAATTTATCGAAGGAAAATATCGGACGAACAGGGAGACACGGCTACAGTGAGGCTCTGAGCAGTGTTCCTAACGGGAAACTGGAACTAAATCATCGTCAGCAAGAGGCCCCACTGATTCCATAATTAAGAGTGTATCCATGGGCTGAAATAACCGCATTATCTATTAAAATCACGAAAAAGAACTTAAAAGACATTTTTAAACCCACAAATAAAGAATTTTAGACACACAATTATCCACACAGATATGTAGAAAAGAGACTTTTAAATGTACGTTAAATTATTAACAGCTGTAATCCCTGGATGATGACTTTAGAAATAATCAGGTTGGCTTCCTCTGTGTTTACCCGTGTTTTCAAAATTTTCTACAATGACTTAAGTATTTCACTTTTACATTTCAATTTTTCCCTTTTGCTACACAGTGACATGTTCATGGCTTCCTAGCCTGTGAGACAAGCAGGCCTCCTATGACAGTAGTAGATGGAGTTCCCCCCATCACAGAACATACAGACAGGAGACCCTTTCAGCTGGTACACATTTAAACTGCAAACAATAGGCATGGGTTTATTCCTAGCACTTCAGGGGAAAAGGTAACTAGTACATCAAAGCCATGAGTTAACAAACAATACAGCTTAGGATGACGCACATAACATCTCCCTCACACAAAATGCATTAACAATAGGCCCAAGAGCTCAGCTCCACAGATGCCTGAAATCCTATCTGGAACTGGTAAAAACAGACAAAACAATGTACATTATATCCTCAAAGCCGTTTATTTCTACCTAAGTGGCAAAATCTATTTTGCATTCATCGCTGTGGTCATGCAAAGGTAACACGTAATCTGCTGTTACCCCACCACCAACACCATCGTATTTAACTTTTATCATCACCTTTTACCTGTGTCAAGAAATGGCTTCTTACCACTGATGGTAATGTATGATGACGAGTGCAGATCTGTGACATCTGCTACCCTATCGCAGGATGTGGCAGAGCCACGAGTGTGATGGGCAGTAACATGTGAGAAGCACGTGACCAAACCCCAGGGACACAGGAGCACCCTTACGTTCACATTTTTACTTTCCAGGTCATCTCGTGAACTGAGTATCACAGACATTTGCATTATGTATTCATGACTTCATTTAAATGGACACAGGTTTGCTCTAATCACCAACAATTACAAAAAGGCACTGTTTTTCATGCAGGCCTTCCCCACGAGCCCAGAGCCCTCTTATATTCTTCCAACCACTACGGTGCAATAACCAAGGGGCATAGCCTTTCCATGGGAATCATCTGGAAATACCTGCTACAGTGAGAGGCTAGGGGGTGCCAGGGTAAAGCAGGGGCTCTTCCATCTCTGACAATCCACTATTAAGACTTGTCCTAGCAGAACTGATTGGTTAAGAGTGGGTTCCCTGGCGCAGCCGCGGTCACCAGTCCTGGTCGGTCCTCGTGAGACCTACCACACAGAATACAGTACGGGTGGATAGTACCACTTAAGATAGCATCTCAGTTTTCTCCTTGGACAAGTATGTTACTTGCAACAGGAAAAATTTCAGGGAGAAACCAAGTGGCTTCTGTTGCCTGGTACCTATAGAGTTTAGGATTTATGACGTATAGTATTTGTCCCTGACAACATAAGGCTATCTTACTCTCTCTCAACATGTGCTCTCTCTAAATTCCAAGCTCTTCACCCCTTGGAGAAAGCACAGAGCAGTGAGCGTGCTGGGCACGAGCCTGAGCGCTCGTGGGTCTCCGTGCACCGAGGCGGAAGAGGAGAGCTCCCCTGAGCTCCTGCCCCGCTGGCACGCCCCTTCCAGCAGTCCAGCCCCCACCCCACCCCACCCCCGTCAGCAGGACAGGGGTCACGGTCCAGAGGCTCCTGAGGGCTGAAGGACACACTCAGGCGCAGTCGGTGGGGCCCAGAGGAAGAGACTGTTCAGGGACGTGACCCCCACCACCACCAGTCTGCGTGCAGTGAGGCCACACAAGGCGGCTGCTGTGAGCCCAGACCCCCAACCATAGGGGAGGGGGCCTCGCACGGGCGACCTCAGACCCCACAATCCGGTACCCTCAAAGCGAGTGTCAGAGCTGCTTACTTGTGGGACGCCCTTTTCTTCATCATGCTTGCAGACACACCAGCATGGCCTGAAAGAGAAGGGAGCAGAGTCAATGAAAACAGGATAAAACGTCAATTCCGACGCAAGGAACAATGAACTCATGGAAAGTGCCACGTGCCGCCTGACACGAGACAACGTATGGGACAGCCTTTTATGTACTAACCTTCCAGAAAGGAGACACAGGGCTTCTGGGAAGATCAGTGACAGAGATAACAGTTCATCCTCCCAGACCGGCCATAAAACAGCAAACCAAACTCACGTGGACAAAAACCTCAAAAACAACTGACAATCCTGGCGACAGCAAAGCTGAGCCGAGGGCACAGCGACATCTCACGTGTCCCCTCCTCCTCCTACCTTCCTCCACTGGCAGTCCCACACCAGGCTGAGCATCTATTACAACTGATGACCCCACAGTGACACATCACTGTCCCTTAGAATCCTGTTTGCCTTAGGGTTCACTCTGTGTGTTACACATTCTGTGCGCTTACATCTCCCTTCCTGACCCCTGCGGAAGCTTCTGTCCCAGTGAGTAGGGTCCTGCAGTATGTACAGCAGCTGACTCGGGCTCGAAGAATCTGAATGGTCCGTCTCACAGGAAGCAGCTTCGTGTCACACTGAAGGTGTGCTGGGGTGCTTCGCAGACACCTGGGGGCTCATTGAGAGCTAAAATGTTCTCAAGAGGGAGTCTCCTGGCATTCTGGCTGGCCAGCTTCACCTTTTAGGAAACTGTTCCCCAGGGTGGCATACAACGTACCTGGCTTTTGTCCACTATGGACTTAGAACATCTTCAGACTCACTGACTAGCAAACCCACTGCTCAGATGAGGAGACCAACGCTAAGCAGAGGATGGGGCATGGGGGGTGGGGTGGTGACAGTCACTTCTACCTTACAGGAAGCGTGTGAGAATGAAATGAAAAAAATGCACGTAGGGCACTCATTAGCGCAAGGCCAGGCACCCAGAGGCATTCAATAATGGTAACTATTAATATTATTATTAAGCCAGAAACAATAAATTTTCAAAAGATGCAAATGGCTCTATAATGTAAAAATTTGCTGTAAACTTAAAAATGCTCTAAATCAATAAAGTGTTTTTTGGAAAAATCCTTTAAAAACATGAAGAGGTCCTAGACTTATCCTTTCACCACCTACACTGGGCTGGACGACAAGAGGTGAGTGGACCCCATACTCAGCTCCATTACTGACTGACATTCATGGGCACATGTGGGCTCTGAGCTCCCATCTCCCACAACCTTCTCTGGAACTTGCTGTAGCCCACTTTTCCAAACACGCCTGAAAAGAGCATCAGAAACACACACAGAACCCAGGAGGGTGGGGTCCCACCAGAAGCCAGTCGGCTGAGAGCCAGAGGCCAGGGACTGCAGGAGGGCTGGCTCTAAGAAGTGATACCCCGCAGCAAGGAGACGATTACCCCACACAGTCCGAGGGGAGTAAGTCTGACATGTTCAAAGAGAGCATCTGAAAGTAGAGCAGAAACACGGGTGCCCGGTACAGAAGCAGGCAGGCCAAAGAAGCCCTTCCGAGACAGCCGGCCGCCCACGTGAAAGCACGCTCAGACGCCACTGCTCACCCACCAGGGGACAGCGCGCCATGCAGCTGACAACATCGTGCTCTGTCAAGACCGAAGGCAGAGAGCCACCTGCATACTGCTCACCAGCAGCACTGAAAACTGGCAGAGCCCACAGACGGGGACCTAGTGGTACTCCACAGAATGACACAAGCACTGAAAGCGTGACTCGGTTCTGCTAGAAATCTATCCCAATGACACACTGGCAAGACGGATGGCTCTGCCTCCTGACTGTGGTTATTAGCTCTAATAGCAGAAGAGCAGAAACACCCCAGACACCCAAATGGCTGACTACCGAACACAGCAGTGCGCCACATGCACACGGCGAAGCCCGCGGCCGCTGTGGAAGGAGCCCCGGGAAGGCCTCTGCACCGCGCTAGGGCGTGCTCTGCACCGCGCGCCGGTGAGCGGAAAATGCTCGCAGAAGGAGGCACTGAGGTCGCTGGGTCATCTCACCCGTCCGAGCATCACAGGCTTCCCCGTGGACGGCAGAACAAGCTCCTTCAGCTACATCTACTGGTTGCTCGCAGTGAGGGAAGAAATAGAGGCGCATTTACAATAGAAACTATTCTGTGACTCACAGAAGTTACTTAGCCGGTACCAAACCACCACACTCAAAACTCTTCTCATTCAGAAGAACCAACTTTTAAGTTAACCTTTGTGTGAACTCAGACGTTACAAAGAGGAAGACCAAGGTCTGTCTGTCCCAGCAACTCCTCTGCGTTAGAAACACCCACCGGCCCCCTCCACACACACTCCCCGCCTCCAGCACCATCAGGTCCCTCCCTCCTCCCCGCACCCCTGCAAGCACCTGCTCCTCTTGGGAAGTTCCCTAGGAAACCTGCCAAGGGGATGCCCAGCCCACTGCTCAGCAAACCCAGTAAGCCCAGCTCTGGCTGACCAGCAGTCGTCTCTGGGGGTGCCACTTCAACAGACGGCACAGGAGTATGACTGTAGCGTTAAGGGAGAAATCCGAAATCTCCTCGCCTGAGAGACCCACACGCACTGGCACATGGAGGCCCCAATAACGTAAGGGAAGCCCCCAGACAAGGCCCACTTTCACACACACAGCTTCTCGTCAACTTCTCTGTACACTGCCTTGGATCACAAGAGATTTAAGGAAAACCTCCAGATAAAACAGACATTAAAAGCAAAAAGACACAAAGACACAAAGAGGCCAAGCTAATTCAAGAAAAGCATTTTTAAAACACAACTTACAGCCTCAGGAGTATAAGCTACTTGCATCTCTGAAACAAACAAGTAAGAACAAAAACACAGTTCCTAGAAATTTAAAATGCTTATTATTGACATTTTTTTTTTAAGGCTGGAAAGTAAAGTCAGTAAACTCCCCCAGAAAGAATAGGAAGAGACAGAAATAAATAATTGAAGGAGGTTAAAAAACTTGACCCAAGAGGCGTACCATCCAAGTAGCGTGTATTCCCGAGAGGAGGTACAGAGTGAGGTTCAGAGGAGTAAGCGTCCCACGTGAAGGACGGCTCCAAGGCCTGGGAAGCCTGGAGCAACACGGGACAAAGACCCACATGGACACCGCGGACCCACATCTCCGAGGACCCACAGAGACAACTCCAATGGTTTCTAGAGGAGAGGGGGAAACCGCTGGACTCAGCACGGTTCAGAAGCGCAAACGGCAGCCACTTCCCTGAACGGCAACACTGGGACCTCAAAGACAATGGATGTAGTGGTGCCTAGATGAAAAGTCACTTCTAACCTCGAACCCTTTACCCCAAAGACCGAGCACGAGATAGAATAAGACAGTGTTGATGCAAGGTCTCAATAAAAACTCATCTTCTATGTGCATTTCTGAAAAATGACGAGCGACCATTTCCAACGTGCACAACAACGCGGCACCGTTTCCCCTGCAGCGGTAACAACCACCTCTCTCACTGCCAACTCTTCAAGCTTTTGACTTTGAAAGGTAACGTGTGTCCCCCAGGCAGAGCCCACACCCACACAGGAAAGGCCTGGCAGCCAGGAAACACAAAGAAGTCAACTGCAAGGAAAAAGGAATTTCAGGGTGACGGTAACCATGCCGCAACAGGCGGAGAAAGTAAACCCACAGACCAGGAAAGGACAGAATGCACCAGAAGAATTAAGAAAATCACCAACAGATGGGTTATCTATTACATCTGATGTGCAGGAAATTACATTGAGAGGAGTTTTATAAAGCTCCTGGAGGGTTTAAGAGAATTCAAGTTGCAAAGAAATTTAAGCAAGTACAAAAAGAGAGTAATAAAGCAATCAATGAACTCCAGGAAAAACAAAACGCTCTACAAAGGAAAAAGGAATCATGCTGCAGTACTTGGCTCCAAAGTGTTCAATATTCATGCAGTTATTATAATAGAAATAATAAATACCATTTGAGCCAGAACTTCATTAGGAAGCTAAGAGAAAATACTATGTGCAAAAGCCAAAATCCTCAACAGATGTCAATATATAACATCTAAAACTGTCTGAAAAGAGAGTAATTTGTGTACTCACATTACAAATTTTGAAGGTTAAAAAAAAACAAACCAACGAACAGAGTGCCTACTTTTTACTGTAAGTCTTTGGCATTACTTAACATTTTTAACTGGATTTTTACCAATGTGATAAAAATAAAATCAAAGTTTTAAAAATGAGACATTAAATAGAGCACAAATTCACGGTGAAACCTGAGCAGCAGGCACCCCACGTACCTGTCAGCCTGATGAAGGGACTTCCTAAAGGGAGAGAACGTGCGGCCTTCGGTAATCTAGTAAAAACGGATGCCAACTAGAGAAAAGGCACACGAAAAACTTACATCACATGACGGCACCTGCTGCCTACTGTCTTTAGGTACGCAGAAACCATTACTTTAGTATCCAATTAAATGTCAACATAATTATACAGAAAACCTTAATATGTTGAACTAGATATATAAAAATAATGTAAGAGGGAACTACCCACATACAACAACAACAACAAAATAATAATGTAAGAATTCAATTTTCACGTTTTTATTGCTCGCTCACACTACGTCGAACACGGGCTCAGGTATTTGAGACTTGCCTACCCAGTCTGTTCACCAGGTGGGCGTTTAACTTCTCTGACGCTCTGCCCATTCAGCATGGCTCACACAGCCACAGCACAGGCACCCGCCCTTGAACCTGGGCTGCTCCGGACTGCCTGGACAAGCTGAACAAGCAGAAGTGAGCCTGCGAGACTCCACAGGCTCCGACGTGAGAGACCACGCCGCTGTGCAGCTCCTCGTGGGACCCCCTCTGGGAGCCTCCATGTAAGCAGCCATCCACCACGAGGCCCACCAGGAGAGACGCCCAGGAGCTGGACCTGCCAAAGCCCCAGCTTTAGCGCTGTGATGGCACCAGCCGAGGGCAGAGCTGAACCTCCACTCCAACTCTATACTGCCTACCTGGGCTTGCTGCTGTGTAAGATAAAGAACTTGGGAGTTCCCTGGTGATGTAGTAGCTTAAGGCTTCGTCGCTGGTGCTATCAGCGCTGCGGCCTGGGTTCGTTTCCCACCCACATGCAACAACAACAACAAAAAAACCAAAAACAAAAAGAAAAAACTGCCCCCCCACCCCCACGCCTGGTGAATTTCCTTTATTTGTAAAGGGGCACATGTGTTACTGATATGGGATTTAAAAGCAACAGAGCCTCCATCTACATTAACAACAGGAAGAATAACTATGACAATTTTATAAATAACACTGACCAAGGAGTCTGCAACCTTTCTGAAACAGGATCTGCCACGTAACAGTGAGAAAGAGCACGACCTCATGGTCTAACAACAGGCCGACCAGAGTTTACGGAGTACCTATTTCGTCTTGGGCCCTAAGCCATATGCTCTAAGAAATAACCAAGAGTACAAGATCAAAGTACTGGCCAGGATTAGCAGTGTCGCCCCTACAAATACTAACATCCCTGGGATTAACTCCTTCAGGCACTTACATCACACCACACATCACGTTAGTCAGCTGGCACTCCTCCTAAGATGACTTCGACGACAATAAAGAAAACAGGAGTGCTGAATGTGAAATGGTGTACACAGAAAGAACTCCGGAAAACGAATTACTATTTCAAATGACAGAAACAGGGCAAGCTTCACTGATCAAAAACTTGACAGCAATTTTTGTAACTAAACAGATACAATTTAAAAAATCATTGTAGACAGTATGACCAACAGTAACACTTTTTGTAGAGCAACTATAATGTGCCAGGTACCTAGCTAAGCACCTGACACAGATAAGCTCATTTATTCCTTAAAATGACCCCAACAGGTAGGAGATTCGACAATTAAGTTCACGAACTCGTCCTAGAAAACGTGCTACCTACCGCATAGCTGGATATCACTACAGTCACCTTCGAAGTCCTCCCCTTGGGAAGCCATGCACCGACACCAGTGCCTCGTCCACCTTTCAGAGCAGTTTTGGAACTTTTTTCCTGGAATGGCCATAACCTTGGCAAGGTTATGACACCTTACTGGGTTGTTTGTACACTGCTGCCAACATAAGTGCGCGGTGGCAAGCTCGCGAACTTGTCAGATTTGGGGTGTGACGAATGCTCTGATGGCCACACCAGAAAAAGAGTTCTAAAAGTGCTCTGAAAGGTGGACGAGGCGCTGGTATCAGTGCAGAGCTTCCCAAGGGGAGGACTTCAAAGGTGACCGCAGTGATATTCAGCAATGAGGTACGTAGCACTTTTTCTCAGATGAGTTTGTGGAATAAATTGTCTGACCCCGTACATGCCCTCACAGTTCCACTGTTTAGGTGAGAAAAACCGAGGCTTAAGAAGATACAAAATGCACCAATGTTTACAGAGGTAATGGGTGTGGGACAGAGCTCATGAGAGCTGGGACTTGAATAACGAACTCTGATGATTACACTTATGCCTGTCATCACTACCACAAGTTACATCAATATTCTCATTATAAAAGAGGAACTAAAATCAAAGAGAGATAAGGAGTACTTAAAAATCTGAATCCCTTTGGCTGTCCTACAAAGGAACTCCAAATACTAGTTTATAAATATAAGAAATAGTTCTAAATCACACAGCAACCATTCCTATAAAATTAATGATTTTGCTAGCGTAATTCTCAGAGTCATTTATCCAAGAACCTTAAAGTGTTAGAAACTTTCTTCAACTCTCAAATGTACTTCTGGAATGAGGACTCTAAGTCCTAAAGAAAGTATCACTCACCTGTTTACAGTGCAGCCTGTAAGATTTATCTCTATCTTGGGAATGGGTAAAAATCATACAAAATCTAAACTTCCACTTAGTTCTATTAGTTGTATACTACAAAAATAAGAATAATTTCTATTAAAAAGTCAGTTCCATGTATTTCATTTCAGTCAAGTTCTTTCAAATAAATACAGGGTCCTGCAAAAGTAATGCCCGGACCTGAGTTGCAATTTTATTACAAATAACACCCCTTTTTATGAGCTGGCAATCTACACCAAATCTTTTATTACAAAATCATAAGCAGGTATGGTTATGATTTTGTAATAAAATCGTAACTCAAATGCAGATATTACTTCTGCCAGACCCTGTACACAAAAATTCTAAGTTTATCTTTTTTCCTTAAAACTGCTATAAACATCCTAAATGTTACTAAATCTAATACTCACCTAGTCACCTCACTTTCACTTCTTTTGTCAGAAAGAAATAACAAATCCTTTACATACTATAATCCTATTAACCAGGTATTTATAATTCACTTGCTAAATTTATAGGGTGCCTGTAACTTGCTAGAAAGTGAGAGACCACAAGAATAAAAAATGAGTATGACTCCTGCCTCTCAGAAAACTAAACCTGTTTTTTCACAGGTATGTGTAGGAAATTCTGAAAACCACAAAGCTTTAAGAAGAGCCAACCACCAGGAATTGCGCGACAGTAATCCTCATCTGTGCCACTCTTTCCGGCTTACTGCACTAGGTATGCAGAGAACTGCACTGCCTACCTGCATCAGCTCTGGACCGCTGGCCAGGTGTCTTCCCGAATGGGGTCTTCATTCATCTGTAGTTAAGTGAGCAGCAGAGCTGCTGAACTAGGGTGAAAATTCAGTATGCTCCAATTTGAAACTGGGCACAGAATTTCAAGGTTCTTGTTAATCCATCATCCAGTGCCTCTTTTACAAGTTCAGCAAAATATACGTGAAATCTTAAGCACTCTGTAAAATAGTGAAATAACAATTCATTACTACAGCATCACAAGAGCAACATTACCCGAGTAAGCCATCAAAGGTGACAACAAACTATAAAGTAACGTTCGCTCAAATGCACGCTGTCCAGAAGCAGTCAACTTGATTTCCTCAGACCTGGGACCCTAGGACAGCTTGGAGGGAGGGAGAAGAGAGGTGCTGGGCCCTCCCAAGAGTAAGTCTGAGGCATCTGCAGGACCCCAAAGTACCATTCCTCAGAGGTCAACTAGAACACGATACATAGCATGCAGCTCCCCCCGCTACCTCGGCCCAAGCTGCGGCTGGAAGTCAGAGAAGGGTGGGTGCTGGCATGGGTGTTAGAAAAGATTCAGACTGGCAGGCCCCAACTCCTTGATAGGACACAAAGACCCATCACACGGTGGTGGTGACATGCGAGGTCGGGGGAGGAAGGGTGGAATGACAACCAGAGAGGAGACAGCACAACAGTCAAGTGCAAGACAGAGCCACAGCTCGGTGGAAGGTCAGTAGGCCAGCGCCTTGGTCTAGAGAAACAATTAAGGGCCAACAAGACTTGAGTGTTCCTTTCCGCTCCCAAGCTTCCAGAAATCAGAGGAAAAGAGCCTCAAAGAAACTTCCAATGCAAGCAAAAGTTGAGCCATCTCATAGGAGCAGTTTGTCATTTAAGCAATTTGGTTCGTCTCATAATACTGAGCAGACATGGAGACAGTCTCATAAGACACAGAAACGTCCAGTGCAAATGTCACCTAACCGCAGGACTATATTCGGTTCTGATGCATTAGTCTTCTCGTCTATGATACACAGCCATGTGTTGTTCACAGATTTGAGAATTGAAGCAATGCTGAATGAATTTTCTAGAGGCTAAAATATAACAAAATAGTTAAAATAATTAAAAAGCCTAATTAAAGAGGGAGGAATCAGTTGAACTGGTAAAAACTCTTAACCATATAAACCTTTTATTATTCAAGGAAGCTAAGATTTAAAAGTGAATGGATTGTATAATTAATTCATTCAATGAACAGTCATTGAATGCCTACACTTTTGAGCTGAGGTAGGAGGAGACAGTCCACAAATAAGGAAGGAAAACAGTGTCTCACGTGACAAGTAATACTGAGAAAAGCACAGGCGTGCACGGTCCCACGCCCCAAAGCACAGGGCAGTGCTGTCGGGACAAGAGGCTGGTTGGCCATCCTCTCCTAAAGTCCATCCAACAGTCAGGCCAGCCTCACATCCCCGCCCCCGGCCACCTTGTTCAGCAGCAGACACCTCCCTTCCCTCCCTCCACTCTCCCCACTCTGATCCACCCTCACCACTGGGACCCCACGGCCCTCGCCCAAACCTCTCCACCGTGTTCTGGAAGGCGGTCTGCCGGCAGCCAGTCGGCCCAGGGTCCCGGGCACCCAGCACACGCGGGCTCCCAGCCCAGCACCCCCACCCCGGGGGGCGGGCAGCACGAAGCCAGGGCAGCGGCCCTCCTTGGCGCAGTCGCCCCCCTTAGCATCTCACCTGCACCGACGGCGCACACCTGAGCAGCGGGGTGCCCGCGGGGCCTCTTTTGCGGCCACTACCATCACCGTCTCGGCAACCTGCGATCCGTTCAACAACCTGCCTCCCCCGTGCTTAACTGCCTCCCCTCGCGCCTGCACCTGCGTTCCCGCCACCACGCCCAGTCACAGCCCCGACCACGCATCAGTGACCACGCCGCCTCTGGGACCTTGGTCGCAAGCACCTTCCATTCGAGACCACCTCTGACCACTCCCCTTTCTAACACAGCCCTCCCGCTCCAACAATCCAAAACCTGTCACTGTCCTGTTGTCTTCCGTGGGGACTCAAGAGTCCATGGATGGTCGACCACTGTAGTGACACCCCGCTTTTCTGCATTTTCTCCCTCCTCTCCTTGTCACCTCTGTGGCAAAAGCATACCCAGCTCCCTGCCCACGACGCCTACGAGGTCCTCGGGCAAGCATGGCCGCAGACCGCCAATTTACAGCCCTACGTCTCCAGGGGCCTTCACCACGACACCCCCTCGCAGAGGGAACGCGCCTGCCGTCGGCTAAGAAAACCGAAGCCAAGGGGAACGAGCTCCTGGTCTTCACAGCACCTAAGGCACCGGCTGACCGACGTGCTCTGCTGCTGCAGGGACACGAACTGTGCTTGAGTTCAACGCTCTCACTGGGGTTACCAATTCCATTGGTCTTCAATCAATTCCTCTTACCACTCAGACACTGCCCTCGGCACACGGTCAAGGACGAGTTGTTCCCAACCTTAGAAACGGCCCAAGACAGCGCTCCGCTCCTCCGCTTCTCTTTAGAGGCCGACTTCAGACGGAGGAGCACGCTGACCTACACGCCGACGTGCCGGCCCCAGGCGGTGACACGGGTTCCGTGACAAGACTACTTCAGCCTGCCCGTGTTCTAAACCGAGCTTGGCCTGCAGGCCGCACTCGGCCCAGCACAAACTCATAAACTGCTTTATCATCAGCTATCGTAGTGTTAGTGTGCTTCAGGTGTGGCCCAAGACTACACAGTTCCACGGAAGCCAGAAGGCCGGACAGCCCTGTTCTAAAGGGTACGCAGCCTTCTCACCAGGTCCAAGCTTACGTGGGTAACACTCTCTACTGCTTAGTGCTTCGTTACAATTTTCAGGGTGAGCCTGCTACACTTCTAGAAAGGGCAGGATAGAAACTGAAGGAAAAGCCGCCAGGCGGGAAGGACAGGAGGAGCTTTCATACAAGAATGCAAACTTTCAGGTGAAAGTCCTCCCCCATTTTTGAGCTGCAGTTAATGCCGCAACTGCGTCGTCTCCTCACCAGGCGGCCACCAGCCCGGGAAGAAACGCAGAGACAAGTGGAGGGAAAGCCCTGCAGAGTGACAGGAGGACCCCGGCCTCGCTGCCATCGCTGCCGTAGAAGGCGCTGAAGACTCGGGTGAGCACAGCCTTCCTCAATCAAAACTCGTTCTCCTTACTGAAAAGGGAAAAACTTAATTGGTTCATTTTTTAAAAAACATACCTTAAGTTACTCGACTAAAGTGTCTAACGTGGTAAATAAGACAAACTGAAGGAAGAATAACTTTAAACGCTGACAGCAAAATCTCACTTCTGGGATAGCAGGAATTATTCAAGTTTTTCCCAATATTATAGTAAACTCTCGATGATGTGCTTAGAGTTGTCAGCCTCCTCTTTTGGTCTTTCGGACCCCCCCAAATTTTCCCAACAGTCATGAATATGCTGTCGAAACTGAAAATCGTCTTTCTATAACAATGTCAAAGGAGATCACAAGATCCTCACAAACTATTTCACTGAAAAACAAGTGTCCCGACTGGCAGGAGGCAGGAAGGAAAAAGGAGAAACTGTCAGCTCCAATACCAGCAGCCTCTCAATTAGAACGATCGATTCATCAGAAAAGGAATGCAAAGGAAGGAACTGGCCCGTTAGCAGGCCCATGAACAGGTGTCCCCAAATCAGGAGGAAAGGAATGCAAAGGAACTGGCCCGTTGGGGCCCGGACTAGATACCCCTAAAATAAAGACACGAAGTCCTCAGGAAAGAATGCGGGGAAGGAACTCCCGGCCCATAACCAGCTGTCCTCAGACTGAGACAAGGAAGGGGAGACAGCCCCACTTATTCACCCCCAAGCCCTGCTGCCCAGAGCCACGTCAGGATGCAGCTCTGGTTCTTTCAGAGGGTCACAGGAGGGAGGGGGCGAGCCTCCCACCCACAGAGGTGAAACCCCCCACAAGGTAAGGAGGGGCTGCCTCCCCCCATGGCTCAGGTAGCCCCACGACCACGTGGACTTTGCTCGTGAATAACTCCGAACTATTGCTGTACTTTCACGAACTCGGTCCCTTGACTGAACCCCTTCCTCAAGAAGACCAGAGCCAAGGAACACCAGAACACGAGCTGCGTGGCACAGGCTCACCAAACCAGGGGGCACACACCACACTGTTGTTTTGGAAATTCCAACACCGCTTCCCAGAAGCTAACACAGCTCGCGCAGTCAAAAAGACTGCAGGTGGCATCGCCGAGGTGAATTTCCCATTTTAAAAACACAAATTTGGGAGTTCCCTGATGGTGTAGTGGCTTAAGGCTTCGGCGCTGGTGCTGTCCGTGCTGTGGCCTGGGTTCGATTCCCAGCCAGGGAGCTACCCACATACCAAAAAGCAAAAAAAAAAAAAAAAAAAAAAAACCAAAAAAAACCCCACACAAATTCGGGATGCTCCCGTAAAGGCGGGGGGGAGACACCACAAAGATGAACGCCACACATCCTGTCTCCAAAAAGGCTAAGAAATGGTGTTCG
This sequence comes from Lyroderma lyra, assembly GCA_004026885.1. Classification (NCBI taxonomy): domain Eukaryota; kingdom Metazoa; phylum Chordata; class Mammalia; order Chiroptera; family Megadermatidae; genus Lyroderma; species Lyroderma lyra. Next base: position 36,637 of record PVJL010009270.1, read on the forward strand.
CACATTTCAGATGCCGAAGTAGTCACACACCAAGCAGAAATGACGTATCAAAACATCTGCCAGCTGCTGTCACCAAATAGTGCTGCTTACAAGAAAGTGACTTTCTAAAACAGGTAGAGCAAAAAGGCTCAGTGCCACAGAGCTCTCAGGCCCAGATCGCTAACCACTGACGAGGTGAGTGCAGGCTGGAGGTGGGCTGCCAACAAGGTGTGTGAGAACCTGTCATCGCAGAGGCTTCTGCACGGTGGCAGGAGTGTGTGTTACGACAAATACCGACGCGAAAACAGACATATGCATAAAATCTGAAGAGGACCTAAATATTAAATAATTTTCTTAATTAGGATACTAGAGTTAAAGAAAAATACCTTTATTTTAACGTCTCATCACCAGGAAATTGACTGCACCTTTCAAATAGCTTAACAAGAACAAAAATGTTAATACAGCAAAATATTAGCAAATGAACGTCCATGGAGAGTGTGTCTGTCTAGTTCCATTACAGTTTCAACTTTTCTAGGGACAGGAAATTTCATTTTAAAAATCCGGGGGGAATAGCAGAGAGAGGAGGGCACCACACGGAGAACTGGTGGCAACGAAGCAGGCTTACTGTAGGTAGGTACTCACAAATTCTGTCACCAATTTCTAAGTTAGGGCTTAAAAACAGATTAAGATGGCAAAACATTTGTTATTCCTGAATCTGGGATGTTTAATGGCGTATTTAAACTGTTCTATGTGCTTGAAAATTTTCACAATAAAAGCTGGAGAGAAAAAGTGCCAGCGGTTTTACATATTGTAAATCTGGAGAGAAAAAGCACTGGAATACAACTTGGAACCTCCCAAGGCACCTGAAAGAATTTACTAGCAAGTCCTCACAAATGCTTCCATGGGTGGCAACCTGAAGACTCCACTCCAGAGGCCTGCAGTGCGGCTGCCCCTTTGGCTACAACCTTGAGATGAAAAGAAGGGGCTCGATCTGAGCAAGGCATTGTTCATGTCCCAGTGTTCGGCTATCATGCCTACCGAGCGGATGGAGGAAGGCCTTCAGAGTCCCAAGCTCTCCTAGCAATGTAAGAGAGGTATGCAACAGCCTTACGCACTGAACATCTGAACACCAAGCTCTAAGACAGGATAGCTTCCACGTGAGCAAAATTCACAGGTACCATGGATCTGGACGGGGGGGCGGGGGGAATCCTACCCTCGTTTTCCTCACTGTCATCTGAAATAACAGCGCTTCCGGGCACCGTAAATGTATGCAACTGTGAACGGAAAGGGGGCTAGGAGCAGACCCAACAAGTCCGGGGACCACAAGTCCCACGGGATGATTCGATCACAAATTCCTAAATGGGCAGGTCATGACAGGTAGTCAGTCATGCCCCACGCCCCATCTTCCTCAGTGAATGGCCAATTTGTACCTTAGGCAAGCCTGTCCACCACTCCTACGCATCTAGGATAACATACCTTTAAAATGGCAATTTTCTTTGCCAGACCCCCCGGAGGTGCCACCGCTGGTCCCCCGAGCACCAGACCCCTGGCTGTTAGCCTGTGGCCCACATACTACCTCTATTCACGGTAACTGCCCTGCTCCCACCAATGTAGAAGCATGTGTCCCCCATGTTATTCTGTGCAACCCTAAAGGCTTCCTGGCCTCGCTTCGTCCCGCCTCCTCAACCGACCCGCCACTGGATTTCGCAGAACCTTCCTTCTGCCGCCTCCTTTGATTCCAACGTATAAAACGAGCTGCAAAACTGCCGTTCTCCAGAGTGTTTTCTCAACCCGAAAGAGCGTGCTTCCAGGCACGTCCTCACACTTGGCTTGAATAAACGCTTTATGAACTTTTTGTGGAGGTTTGGACGTTCTTTGTCAACACAACAAACCACAGTATCATTACCAGTACCTTGTACTTTCTCAACAATAGAAATCACAGATCTTTCCATCCCAATGCACTTGCTCCAGGCATCAAAATGGCTTTTAAGCTCAGCAACCACTTCTAAATTAAGTTACTAAGCCCACAGAGCCCCAGGAACAGAGTGGATCAGCCATCAGGTCATTAGCGATCAAACTGTGAAAAGAGAATTGGTGACACCTGTAAAACAAAGAGTTTCGCTGGCCCTTGCCCCAGTTCCTGAGAAGCACCCTCAAATCCTTGGGATTTCCTGAGTGACAGAGGAGTCCTCTGATTCACAGTGGGCCCCTACAGAGTTTATGTGAACATCATGACTCTGGATGGGGTTGGCCACACCAGGAAGACCGACCACAGGGCAGAGGACTGGAGCTCTGAACTCCAGGGATGGAAACTGGAGAGTCAGTTCAACCTCGGGGCCCATGAGTCAATCTCACAGAATCAAGCCCCAATAAACACTCTGGACCCTGAAGCTGGAGTGAGTGTCCCTGGTCAACAATGCTCTTGACTCCATTCACAGTGGCACAGCCACCACGTGCGGGAGGGGGACAGTCCTGACTCCCGGAAGACAACTGGAAGCCCCTGGGGCCCTCCCAGACCCCGCCCTCCAAGTTTCTTCTTCTGGTCAGTCCTGATGTGGACCCTTTTCTGCTAAAACAAAACTGTAATCCATAAGCGCAGCACTTGCTTGTGTTCTGTGAGTTGTTGCACTAAACTGTTGAACCTGAGAGGGCTGTGGGAACCCCGAACCCCATGGCTGTCGTCTGCAGGGAGAGCAGCTATGCTGGAGGTCAGTGAAGTCTGTCCTCATGCAGAGTCCCTGTGAGTCGGATGGCACTGCAATGACACACATTCTAAACACTCTCCAGTGCTCCCTGTCATCAAGTATTTGCTGATGGACATGTGAAAGGAGACAAAGACTACCCCAATGTATTTTTGATAGGCATCAAAAGGTGTCATTTTAGTACCTTAATACATACAACTTTTATACATTAACAGTCTTGTCACTTATTATTAATAAAGTCATGTTACTACATCAAAATCACTTTTATATTGCTATAACTATTTAAATATACTTGGTTTCTCTTGTGATCCACTGCATTTTATTCATCGTATCAAACACATTCTGAGAAAGCACACACAGCTTTCACCAGACTGCCAGCAGGTGCAGAATAACGACCCCCACCTAAAACCACCAGCAACAAGCAACTCTGGATCCATGAGGGATCTTCAAGCACCACCTGCAGGCATCAATGTAAAAGAATAAACTCCTGGGAGGGATGGACTAATAATGCAGACCGCTCTCCTGAACACTAAAACACCAAAACGAAATGTAAACGAGTCCCTCTAGGCGAACTACCAGGAACCATGGTTTCTTAGTAGAATGGCTAATTCCAGATAGGAGGCAAGACCTAAGGAAACAGCCTGTCATGGGGGGCAGAAGCCAGGAAGACATCACTGGAGTCCTGTCAAAGAGACGAAGGGGATTGGTTAACCCAATTTTCTTGATTTTTGTAGATCACTGAAGACTTCCAAGACAAAAATTTGACACTGACACACACAATAAAACTATGCTCGAAGGCCCCAGAGAACCTGAAAACAGGAGTGCTCACAAAGGTATGACCTAGTGTAACAAACCGCACATTTGGAACCACTTTCACCCTGAGAGCAACCACCAAGTGTTAAGGGACAGCTGAAAGGCTTGCAGCTTGGCCAGGTGAGGGGTTAGAGGTCAAAACCCAGGGCCTACCAAAGGAAGGAGAGGGCTGGTGACCTCACGTCCCCTGAGCTGGAAGCTGAATTGCTCTCATGAGGCTGGAGGAACTGGAAGGAGCCCAGCTAACAGCTGAAACCCAGCTACAACTCTTCTTTACCCTAAAACGGAACTGAGTTGACCTCAGACGGTCTGCTCCTGCAGATGCCTGGCAGAAGCAGCCAGCACAAATCCTCTCTAGGCATGTCATTCTAAATCCCAATTATTTCAAACACTTTTTAAAATGTAATGTACTGCATGCGCACACATGCAATCTAACCCACAAGGAGACAAAATAAAACTAGCAGAAACAACAAATAAGAAACCATAAAAGGCAGACCCACAGGGCTGCCAGGAATTGGAGTTGCAACATCGTAATTTAAAGCTGGGGGAAGACGGGTACAGAAATAAAATTATTAAATGAAAGAAAAAATAAAAGAGTGTAAGTATTATGGTCAAAAAGCTAACACAAAAGATAGACAACTTTGGTAGAAAAGTATCAAAGAACTTGATTTTCCAAATGTAAAACAAAAAACAAAAAACAAAAAAGTCAGTAGGCTAATCTTGTTAAAAACATTGAGAAAGAGCGCACGGAAGCAAACACGCGGAAGCCACAGGCAAGGGTCAAAGGATGGGAAGGCCCACGGAGCAGGTACAGGAGCGCTCAGCGCGGGAGGGGGCCCGGCAGCAGCAGTGCGTTGCCCATGAAGTTTTCAAAAGAATGAAAGACGTGACCACGGATTCAGTTAGACCTGTCAACACAAAACAAAACAATATACACCTGGACACATCACAGCAAAACTGCTGAAAAGCAAAGACCGAAAAAAATCCTAAAAGCCTGACCTAACAGACAGATGCGGTTCATGGGAGCAATGTCTGGCTGGCCCTGGACTTCTTACAGGGAGCATGGTGCCTGACGATGCAATGAGCACCTTCTTTCAGTGCCTTAGAAGGAGGCCAACACGTCAGGGTTTCTGCCCATGTCAAAAACACCCTTCCAACAGGAAGAGCAATCTGAGACATGCTGAGACCCACACATACTCCGAGAAGCACCATCAGCAGCCACACAGCAGGTGGGAGAATGGTGCATCCTCAGACTGAAGGAGGACCACCATGCGAGGGCTGGAACCCCAGCAAGGAGCCAGGAGCCTGATCGGGGGATCTAAAAGGCTATCCACGGACAAAGACAAGTGACGTCTTCAGGTAAAACGCACCCAGAATGGTAAGAGTACCAAGGTGTGTACAAGTGAAAACGAGACGAATCGAGTTCAATGCCCAGGAAGAGAGGGAATAACCAAAAATTAGATTCTGATAGGTCAAAGTTGCATGTTTTCAGTAACTTCCGAGTTAATGGGAAAAAATAAAAATTAAACACCCCAAAAAAGGCAGAGAGAGAGAAGAAAAAGCACATAAAACAGGGGCAATAAACAGAAGGCAATTACAAAGGCAACAGATTTAAACCCAACCATGTCCATCACTTTGATGAATGGTACCAGGCCACCTGTTCCGATTCTAAGAAATATGGCAGCTTCCGCTCTTGGGTCACCCGCTCCACCATCTTGGAATTAAACTTTTTAACTTCTCTGTAACAAACGAATTTTTCTGTACTTTCACACACATAAGAGAAATACCATCAGACCAGATTTTTAAAATTCTAACTACATACTATTGACGAGAGAATGACCCAAAACAGAAGCACATGCTACAGCAAGACGGAAAACCCAGGTAGATCCTGGCGGGGCGGGGCTGCGAGGCCGGAGGAAGATGGCGGCGGGACAGGTGAGGCGCTGGCAGCGGGAAGGGGTTCGCGCAGGGCAGCAGTAGATCAAAAGCTGTGGCGCCGCAGGTGTGGGCGGGCAGGCACCTGGGCGCCAGCAGGGTGACAAGCTGCAGGAGCGGGTGTGGCCGGTGCTGCACGCTCTGCGGACTGCACCGCGCGCTCACCGACGGTCTCCGCGCTCCGCTGGGCACGTGGACCTGCCCCGGGCCACGCTACCGCCGCGCCGCTGCGCTTCACGCCCCACAAGCCCCCACAGTAGGCTGGAACCAACGTCAGCACCAGCACCCGCGACGGGGCCAGGCACCGCCGCCACCCACTCCGGGCTGCACAGGGCGCGGGGACCGCCGGTCCCAGGAGAAGCTGCCTGGGGATCACTGAGGGGCAGACCAGCCACCCAGACATCACAAGGCTCCCATGTTGCACGGCCGTGGGGCACCTCCTACATCAGCCTGATGACCACCAAGGTATTTTCAAAGGAAACAATTCCAGACTGATGGATAAAGTTTACAACAGGTTAGATTGTTCCAGACACTCAAAAGAATCTGCAAATTGTAATGACAAAAATGATCAAGTTTTAACTTGCAAATCGGCAGTCAAGGTCCTGTCCCCAGAATATGGGAAAGCAGGGATTGCCGGAGCTGCTCAGGAATTCTGCCAGCCAACAGCCCGGCTGCACCAGACCCACAGGCTGGGATGCCACATGTAGACAGTGCCGATAGCTCCATGGACTCCCTGCTTCCAACCGTGGGGTCAAATGTGGTCCTCTGGGCAGCGCATTAATAATGCTTTCCTCCCTGGCAGGTGACAGACATTCTCTCTCTGCTCTCCACCTAAACCTCAGGTAGGAGGGCTTTTTCTCTGCCCTTCTTCAGCGAGTGGCTGTGAAATGTCTGATAAAGGTGTGATCCCTGATTGCATAATCGGATTTCAGGCTTTTGGAGAAAAGGACTCAAGTGACTGTGATATTTACAAAGCACGTATGAAGCCTACACACACCAAGTTCATAATCTTAACAAACATAAAAGTGTCTTGAGAGTAAGGCTATGTGAGTGTGTGTACACGTGCATGTATGTGTAAAAATAAACTTGTAAACGGGGAAATACTGCAGGAAATAGCATGGACTTGCACCTCTGAGCAAACAGCAATGTTTTATGAGCTGAAATTTCAGTTTTAAAGGCTGCAGTCTCAATTAGTTCTCTGTTTTTGTAGGGAGAGGAGTGAATGTTTAGAGCTGTTTGTTTTCTGTTTTGGGGAACAGGGAATAATTATATTTTCAGTCTTTCCTAGTGACTGAATTTTAATTTTTAGGAAATGGAAGCATTCTGTGTTGCTCACATGTTAAAACCTTGCTTACCACTGGAGCAGAGTGAATACCTATTTTCAGATAGCCACCCATTTTCGTCTCATAATTTTTGTTAAACAACGTGACTTGAGAGTGTTGATCTGGCTGATGTCTTTGCTCTGCGTTGTGAAGATCATCTGAAAAAGAACTCTTATAAAACTGAAATGCAGAATTTAAAAAATTAAACATTCTAGAAGGCAGTCAAAAGAGGGTGAAAAAGTTGTAATGTTAGAAGTAAAGGTGGAAAATTTCCTTAGAAAGGAAAAAAAAATAAAGGGTACAACATATGCACTGCACATACTAACCAAAGAAAAGATGGTGCAGTTACACTGATATTAAGTTAAGAAAACTTTACCTCTAATACTTCTGTCTGAAGGAGGGACACAATCTGAAGACCAAATTGATGAAGATACACAATTCTAAAAATGTATGCACCTAGTAACATAACCTCAAAATGCGTAAAGCAAAAATAACCAGAACTAAGGAGAAACAGACAAATGCAAAACTAAAGCAGTAAAGTGCTCGCTTCGGCAGCACATATACTAAAACTAAAGCAGTAAGACATTTCTCTTGGTCATCAATACAACCAACAAACTGAAAACAAAAAGAAAGGACAAGAAAGAATGGAGAAGTAAAGATTTAACAGGATTAACAAAGGTGAGCGGACAAACAGAAAACACGGCATCCAGCAAATACAAAGCCCCATGTTCTTTCCAAGCACACAGGATATTTACAAAAATCGGTCATCTCTCAGGCCATAAAGCTTCAGAAAATTCCATAAGCTTTTAATTGTACAGTGTTCTGACAACAATGGCATTTAGTAAAAAACAAAGAGAACAGAGGCCTCTTGAAGCAGTGAAGCTCTTCTGTATGACACTAAAGTGGTGGGTCCCTAGTATAAACCTGTTCAAACTCATCGAACGCACACCACCAAAAGTGACCGCTAATGTAAACTGCAGACTCCGGACGATAACCATGTGTCAGTGCAGATTCGTCGCCTGTAGCAAACGTGTAATCGGGTGCAGGACACTGATAATGGGGGAGGCTCTGTGTGTGGGGAGGAAGTACAGGGGAACTCATACTTTCTGCTCTATTCTGCTGTGAACCTAAAACTGCTCTTTATAAAAATAAAGCCTATTTTTAAAGAAAGGTTTACCTGTTAAGACAGGTGTGATGGAGTGAGCAGAAGGGTGTAGTGATCAGAAGGGCAGGGGTGGTCCCAGTGCATTACCACACGCTCTAAATTAAAAGGATAGAGATCAGGGCAGCGGGAAGGGAACCAGGGGGCCTGAAGCTAGGAGCGCGCCCTGCCCGTGAGCACTCAAATGGAAAGGGGAAAAGGCCGCCCTGTGCAACCAGAGGCCCTGTGCAACCAGGGTCCTGTTATGCAGCCTGGTCCTTTGGAAGGATCCTGCACAAAAGAAAGGGGGAGAAACTTCCACCTGCAGGTATAAAAACCCCAAACAACAAAAGGGGGGGCTGCTTCCTGCTCCTGAGTCAGCCTGAACCAACTCTGGAATCTACTTTCTTTTGCTATTAAACTTTTTTTTAACTATTCTGTATTTCGACAAACTCTGTCTTTTGACTGAATTCCTTCCTTCCAAAGAACACGGGAAATTGCCATTTCACAGTAACAAGTTAATAAGGATGCTATGGTTACAAACAACCCCAGAAATTTTAGTTGCTTGAAGGAAAAATTTCATCAAACAATACCAGAGTAAACCAACAACTGACCAATAGTTGTAACCAAGAGATTGATTCTCAGTTAAAAAGGCCATTCCACAGACCTGCCACCCCAGGATGCAAGCTTCCCCACTGTGCTATGGACACCAGCTCTGTCCCAGCAAGTCCGGCATGATTTTCTGGCCTGCAGAGAACAGGGACAGAGCTCTCAAGAATACTGGGCTCCTCTCGCCAATGTCTCCCTGCTGTGAGATAAGGCAGAGCTCTGAATCCCCCAGGGTGTGCCAGCGCTCCAATGCTCCAGGGTCCCTAAGCTTTTGGTCACAAAGGCAGTTCTAATATCTCCACTTAGCTTGGAACAGGCCACCTTCTGGGTTGTTTCAGGCAATCAACCAGAGACCCCTACAACCCCTGGAGCTACAACACTGAAATCAGAATCTCGGACTAGGGGCCCACACCAGTAAGTTCAGCGCACCCCTGCTTTCCATTCCTCCCATCATCCCACACACACTCCCAGGTTCCTATCCACACCCACCCATCTTCCAGAAGGCAGGCACCTCCTCACGAGTCACACTTTGCATCCCACCCTCTGGGCTCTGCAGGAAGACCCTGGAAGCCAATTCCATGCTTTTCAGGCAAATAGAGATAAAGTTCCTCAGGCAAAAGGTGGAAAGGCTGCTTCTACTGGCAAAGGTGGCCCCACGAAATTTAGGGATTCCAGGTCTCCATCTCAATTGGAATTTGACCATATGCTGCTAACCCAGTTTTCTGGACCCCATTCCTTACCCATCAGTGCTCCCACTTACAAACTGGGAATCCAACGTGTTCTTCTAGGGAAGACATGAACCCCTCGTGTGGAACCCGAGTAGCGAATTTAAATGCTGAGCTCATCGTTTCATCCTGTGATGGTTTGACTTGCCCAGGCCGAACCACATTCCCCAGAATTTCCTTTCGCGTTTGTTTCTACTATGGGCAGGCCACAGGAGACCCCTGGAGAGGACACAAGCAATGGGGCATCTGTGTGACCTGTACCCACTGACCTTCCGCCCACCTCACTGACGCAAGGGGTGGGGGGCTGCACTGGCCGCAGCAGCTACTCATCCCCCCCACCCCGCAGCACCTCTGACTCCTCCGCCAGTTCCCCAACAAGGGCCCAGCCCTCGCAGGGTGCCCACAGGACCAAGGTCACAGACAACGGACCTAGCACAGCTAGCGTGTGCTGTGCTTCCCCCTCCAACACCCATCCTCCTTTCCCAAATGCCTGCCTGCCCTGTGGATTTCTAACTCCAGCATCGGGAGCATAGACAACAACAGCCTTACTGTCTGCCTATAAGCTACTCCGTCAGCTCCTACATGTTAACTCCGTAATAACCACCGTGTGACAGACCCCTACGCAGCAGGGCAGACATAACTGCACAGCCACCACCTCCCCTTGGACAATTCTAGTGACTGCCCAAGGGGTTTGTGCACTCACAACCCAGGAACTGAAAAAAGTTCTAGAAAAGTAATTATGGACAAAAACAGGAACACTCTCTGCCTTCAGGAAGCTCAGCCTTTCTGGGAAAATAAAAACCCATTACCTTACGTAAAGTACAAAAACAAGGACAGAAAAGCGAGCAGAGAAGAGAACCAGTGCACACTACCTGGAGGCGGCCGCAGCACAGGACCCGGGAGAAGGACCAGCTGCTGCCAGGACAGCAAGGGGACCGAGTGTGCAACGAGGCAAAGGCCCCGAGGGATGAAGGGCTGTGTGTGCGCCCCGAGGCCAGGTGATGCAGTTCTGTTCTTACAGCACTGGGAAGCCACTGGAGTTTTAAGTTAAAGGGTGACATAATTAGATCTGCCTTTTAAAAACGTGATTATTTACACTAACAGAATTTTACCCATTTTACACCAAATCTATCATAAAGCTGTTCCTGCACGAACACAAAACAATACATCCACAAGCTTATGCACCGCAGCAATACTTACCATAGCAACAGAACACCTAAGTGCTCACCGTTAGGAGACGAGGGTCAGGCACAGAAGAATGGAAAAGAGCTTATATGAAGTAAACTGCGGAATAGTTTAGGTAAAAGGAAACAAAACAGTGTGCAGAAAGTTCTACATTTTACGAAAGAAGAGAAATAAAAATGCATGCCTGAGTTTGTCTCTGCAAAAGCGAAGCAATGGAAGAATTGGAAACTAATAAAAATGGGGCGGGGGGCGGGACTAAGAATACAGGGGACAGGAATGGACGGGAAGGAGGCTGCGAACACACCCTGACACTACCGCTGTCTCTCCTGAACCCCATAAATGTGTTATGTGCTGAAAAGAGACACTGAATAAATCAAAGCAATCCTTAAAACTTAAAGATTTCATGCAAATAAGCCAAACTAATAATCAAATTGATAACGTAATCAGAAAGAAAATACTTTCAAATGACTTTATAATTAAAGTTAGGATACATTTTATGAACAAAAAGAATTAACAAAACATAAACCTGTGAACACTTCATTATTAGTGTTTTCAAATTACTATATTTATATTGTAGGATAAAGGAAAGAGACTAATGTTGCTAAGAAGGGAGTTCCCTGGTGGTGTAGCGGCTTAAGGCTTCAGCACTGGCGCTGTCAATGCTGCGGCCTGGGTTCGATTCCCAGCCAGGGAACTACCCACATACAAAAACTAATGTTGCTAAGAATGCAAATTTTCAATGGTGTGAACTGGAACTATCAATACGAAATCAAAATTTATCTACTTCCCGAGTCTGTCGGGAAATACAGAGAAAGTAGTGGTATGGCAGCAGCAATCAGGGCACAAAGCACCAGGTTTTGATCCCTAAATTCCACTCCCAGATAAAAGGGGCTGAAAGAACCAGCTGACAGGTACTGGGCACGGAAAACACAAAATGCATCTCAGACACCTTGTGTCAGGGGCAAGACACCGTTCTAAGATGAATGGGGTTACGTCCAAGAGAAGGGAACTAGCCTGGAAGGACACCACCACACTCAAGTTAGGACAAGCTGGGGGAAGAGAGTGATGACAACTTGATTAAAACACACTGAATATACAAAAATCCATGGGCCACAGGGATCCTCGAGAGAAAGCAAGAAAAAAGCAAGCATCTTGTAACCAACCAACCCCCATGCAGGAAAAAGGACATGCTTATCACTTGTGTCAGGACCTAGAAGTCAAGCTGGAACTACTCAGAGATGACAAATGAACGTTACAGGCAGATACATATATCATACACATATTACAACACATAGATCATTCATAGATAAATGTGCAAACAGATCCAAAAACTAAACCTAGGTTACAAGGTTATAACTACAAGCAAACTGAGCAACTTATATAAACAAACAGAATCTAAGTTTAAAAAGTAAGTGTGCCTTTTTATTTTAAAGACATTACTGCAATGTGAAAACATCTAAAATGACACCAAAATGCTCTACTAGTCTTTTCCTTTACTCTCTCAACCTCTGGATGACACCCATGTTGAATGGATCCTTCCTCCCCAGCCACAATCCCCAGAAGTCATCCCAGGTAGCACTGCAGTAACTCCAGAGGGGCGCGTCCTGCCTCAGGGGCTTCGCGGCCTTCTCCAGCAGGCCGGCCTCTGGAGACCAGAGATCCCATGCTGGCAGATCCCTCCAACCCACCTGCCAAGCTGCTCAGTGCCTGGTTCCCCCAAGCCAAAGGATAAATACCAACGGCCTTACGTGATTCGCAGAAGTATTCAACATCTGGCCACAAGTTCATGCCTAAACACACCAGCCACGCCAACGTGCAGGTGGCGTCAGCAGGGGTGAACGTCATTATGACCAGCACCCACAGGGCACTGACCGCAGCCAGGAGCCACTGCACCGGAATGTCCACCCGAGGAGGCAGATGTCCCACCCCATTTCACACATACAACGAGGCCCACTGGGATTCAAACCCAGAGTGGTCTCTTGATAGAGTCAATACAGAAGGACTCCTGCTCCGCCATCTTCTCCTCCTCTTCCTTTACCCTACTGTGACTCAGCGTAGCCCGGGAAACAGCAAACGTAGCCCGGGAATCTGAAAACTTAGCCTGGGAAACAGAAACTTGGCTCTGGAGACTGAAACTTACCCTAGCCCTTACCTTAGCCAGGTCAACTGAAACCTATCCTTGACCAATCAGTAGTGACCACCCATTGTTCCCTCTGCATTTTGCCTGCCAACCCCCCTACCTATAGAACTTCCCTCCCATGGTGAGGCAGCCTGGCACTTGCCCAATAAAGCTTGTCACTGCTACCCAGTGTTTCGGCTCATTTCTATCAGTGTCAAACTCCCTTCAGCCTGTGCTCCTGCGGTCCCTCCATCTAGACTTCCATGTTCCATGTTCCACTGGGGCACTACCAGCTCCTCCCCAACACTCTCAATAGAGTTGCCTCATCACAAGTACCTTCCTCACCAGGCTGTGTGGTCTTTAAGGGCACATCTTTACATCCGCACACGACTTGCTCTAGAAAGGAGTTATGGCCATTCTAGTTTACATGCTGCCAAAGGGAGCACCTTATCGCAATTTAGGACCATAAAATAAGCACCCAATAAAAATTAATTAAAATTAAATTGAATACTGGGGTACAACTAAGCAACCTGTTTACTTAAACATGAAAAACAAATCATGCAATTAACTACAGCCAAGTTCAAAAGCAGAAAGGGAAGAAAATCAGCAGTTTGGCACCAGCTGCTCTTTTTCAGGAACTGTACTGGGAACTCTACAGTCCATTTAATTCCATTCCCGTAACAGCGTTACACGATAGGTTTCATCACGGTTGGCTATGTGAGTATCAGCTACATAGCTCCGGATCAGTGGGGCTGGATTTCAACCCTACTCTCCGGAGTTAAAGGCCATACTATCTCCACATCCAACTCCAGCACGCCTCTGTTTTTCACAGTGTCTCCCAAACTGGACAAAATACTTGGACAAAACATTTGATTCTGCTCTTCCAATTTCTTTTTATTCAAGGAAAAGAGAATGAAAACACATGTAACTATGCATCTAATAAACATAAACAAGTATATATTAGTGGCTCTTTCTCAGCAAATTAAGATCCTGCTAACAGCTAAACCAAAAGAAATACCCAAAAGCATTACTTTTTAATCTCTAAATAATCCACATGAGTAATACCAGAAACAACAGTATCCTTTTCATGTATTTCTAACGTACCAGGAAAAAAAAATGCTACCAATTAAGGAATGAAGCCAGTGAAGTTGTAACTGTGCAATCAGGTAAGTGATGGGGAAGTGAAAACACTGTCATTAAATTTCTAGTTAAGACTCCAAATTAACAACTCATGACATCTCCTCAATACATTTAAGAGCCAAATTCAAGGTACTACTTCCCGTAAGATGCACAGGCACACACAAACCACAGCAACCTTCCAGTTCACAATTAAAGGAGAGGCACCAGGACCTAAGATACACTGTGAGGACGCCCATGACCAACATCACCTAGGTTCCATGGGTATTAATAGGCACTACACTAAAAGCAGAGAAGATGGATCTGGGGCCACATATGGAAACACTACTGCACTATTTCTCAAGACCCATAATGTGACACTGTGAATTGTGACCCCAGGGGAGGACAGGACACAGCACTGTTCCCAAACTGAGGTGACCATTGCTCCTGCAGCATCACAGAACTACAGATGCTCCTCAACTTACAATGGGGTTACATCCCAACGAACCCGTCGAAAGTTGAAAGTACCGTAAATCGAAAATGCACTTAACGCACCCAAGGTACCAAACATCACCGCTTCACCTAGGCTACCTCAGAGGTACTCAGAACAATTCCGCAGGTCTACGACTGGGCAATTAGTTACTCTTTAAGGTGCACCTCAAGAGTAACTGCATTCCTCTTCGTCTACCCAGAAACAGGACACACAGATGGGCATTTTGTAAACATAATGGGATGCAAAAAGCCAAAACAAAATATCCAAAAAACACTGGCAACACAGTGCCCGGGAGATCTCACGCCTGCTGGGGCCCTGCGGCTCACTGCGCAGCATCGTCCGTGTCCCGTACTGCGTTATCGCCAGCTGGGGAAGAGACCGAAATTCAACATCTCAAGTCCGGTTTCTCCTGAATGCATATCGTTTGCACACCATTGTAGAGTCGAAACACCATGTTGGAGACTGCCTACAGTGTCACAGATAATGCCACCTTAAGCAACACAACTTCAGATACTCCGAAGCTAAGTACAGTGGACTTTCAGTTAACGGGCACCATGGGGATTGGTAGATGCCAGATAAATGTTAGTAGACACTCCATTAATCAGAACTCAAGCAAATGTACTCTCAAGCAACTGGCCAGTTACTTGAGTTCCGGTTAACAGAGAGACTACTGTACATGTTACCGTATTCTGAATCGGAAATGAAAGGTACTGTCAGAAACAGTCTCAGCGAAATTTCCACAATCATCAAAAGCCTTAAAAAAAAGTCCTAAATTACAGGTAAAGAGATGACTACAGGCCCCTTCTACCTATCCATTTCACAGTATTTTAGCAGTAACCATTTCACTACACAAAAGATTAGAAGCTCTATTTTATGTTTCACAAGAAACTACGGATAACTGTCACAAAAACACATTGTGCAACCTTTACATTTAATCACCCGATTAAATGGCAAGCTACAATTTGTAAATTGGCAGCTACAATTTTGGGGCATTGGCCCATTAGCTAAGGCTGGTGGAAGGGAGCTGGGAGAAGTCCCCCCATTTCACTTGAGCCCCATCTGAAATTTCACCACCTCTGAAAGTTCACAATCTCTAAGAATGTTCACAAATTCAATCTGTTCTCGTATACACCCCCGAGTACAGGTTTAATTTTCATTTCCTAACAAAGGCTACGTAGAAAGTAATTACTGAATTCTCAAGCAATCCTTTACGACTTAAGAGTTCCTTCCAGAAAATTCCAACAAAAGAAAGTTATACAGGTATTCGCATTGTGTTAGGTGTATCATTTTTGGCAGAAGTCACGTTACATGGTATAATCCTTTAAAACACTTAAACGTATTTTGTGTTGCTTTCAGAGGTGCAGTAAAATAGCCAAACCGCATGTGCCGCTTCAACATGCAGGAAAAACCCTCTCCAAAACCCGGAATTCCAATCCACAAATCAAAGCAAGCAAATATATGCGATACAACTGCGTACACAGATTTGGGGTGCCTATTTCGTGGCATGGACTGCGGAGGCCGCCACTGCAATCCAGTCCGGCAATGTGGGGGTCGCACCCCCAGTGGGGAGGCGGGCGGAACCAAAAGGCACTGCGCAGTTTCCGCGTCGTGCGATTCATCTCCACAAACGCTGCGGAATGCGCTCAAGGTCATCGCGAGGAAAAGTGTGTGTGTGTGTGAGTGCGCGGACCCCCGCCACCCGCCCGTCTCGCGCAAGGCGCCTGGGGTCAAGGGTGCCATGCAGGAAATGGGGCGGTGGGCGTCATGGGGAGCCCCGAAAAGCCGCCTTCTCCGCCCAGCGCGCAGCCAGGATCGGAGGGAAGCGCCGGGCTGTGGGGTCCCACCCACAGCAACCGCCTTCCCTCACCGCCTCTCCCCGGGGTCTCAACCCCGTCCCTCCCCATCACACAGTCCCGCACCGCCTCGCCCCCGCCCCGGGGGGACCCGTCCCCGCCCCTCCCTCCGGCCCCTCCCCCTCCCCGGCCCCCTCCCGCGCCCAGGGGGTCCCGTTCCCTCCCCCGGCCCAGCCTGGTTACACAACACTCCCCCCGCCCGCCCCCACCGGCACCCGCCGCATCGTTCCCCCCGCCCCGGGACCGCGCTGCCCCGGCGTCCGGAACAAAGCGCGCGGCGCGGCCGGGCCGGGGGCGGCGGCCATGTTGGCGGGGGCGGCGAACAAAGGCGTGCGGCCCGAGGCCCCCGCCCGCGGCCCGGCCGGCAGGGGGCGCTGTGCAGGCGTCGCCCGGACAATGAGCCGCGGCCCGCCGCTCCCCGGGTACTGCCGCCCCTCAGTGCGCCCAACGCGCGCCCCTTGCGGCGCCTGCTCCCCCACGACGCACAGGCCTCACCTGCCGGCCACCGAGGCCGCTGTCCGCAGCCCGCAGGCCCCGCCGTCCCGCGCCGAGCTCCCGCCCCAACCGAGCCAGACGGCGCCGCCCCGCCCCCGCTCCTCCACAGCCGCCGTCGCCGCCCGCCCCCGGCCTCACGGCGCAAGCGCACTACGCCCACCGACTGCGCCGGCTGCGCCGCCCGGCCCCGGCCCGACGGGCCGCACTGCGCAGGCGCCGCAGGCAGCGGGCGGGGCCTGGCGCTGCTCACCTGGCCGCGGGGTGGGCGGGGCAAGACGGAACCCTGCAGGGCCTGAGGGCCCGCGGCGGGACGAAGCCTGGCGCTACTCGGCTAGAATCTGGGCGGGCGGATCCGAACTAAGAGGGGCGGGGCCTCGCGGGGTGGGGTCGGGCAGTAGGGCGGGGCCTGGAGCTGCTTTCACCTGCGGGCGGGATTGCGAGCGGGGCCGCGAGGCCCCAGGTGAGTTCCGGAAAGGGGCGGTGTTCGGGGCGCGGAGTTCTGGGAGCCGAGCTGGGCCCCACCAGCGCCGGAAGTTAAGCCTCCAGGGGAGTTTCGGTTTCGCTCAGTGGGAGGCCTGGAACGAGCCCTCCTTGTCCTGGGATTGGAGCAGCACGTCGTCCTGCGGCGCCTCCCAGCGGATGAGGCCGGACACCGGATCTAGGGTGTCCGTGGGCTGGGACGTGGTCCCCACCGCAGCCCCGCTTCCCGCCGCCGCCGCGCCCCGGGCCTCCGCCGCTCGCTGTCCTCCGTCGTGGGGGCTTGGGCAGGCAGGCCTCTGCAAGACCTGACCTCCAGGCGGTGCCCGGCCCCCACCGCAAACAGCCGAGCCTGCCCGGCTCCCCTGAGATCAGGAGCCAGGCATGCCCACGTGAACTTGTGGGACGTTATTTCACCCAAGACGCCCTTTGAGCATGAGAGTGGGTGTTTGCAGGGGAAGGGGAGAGAGAAAGGAACAGTTTCTACGATTGCGGAGTTAAGTGGGGGACTCGGAGGCTGATTCCCGGGTCTGAACTCCCAACTCCTGCCCAGCGCTCTCTCTCTCCCCTTCCCCCAATCTGCACCCCTCTGGTCCCTCCTTCCCCCGGTTCCCACTAGTCGGTGTCCTCTGCGTGGTTCCTTGAGAGGGAAAGCACACCAACCTCGTAATAAACTGCCTCCCCAAGTGTCACATTCAATGACAGGACTTAACTGGAAAACACTGTCCACCGGAACCTGCAGCAGACTTGTTAGCAATCCTCCTTGGGATTTCACTGGCACCTCTTTTTTTCCAAATAAGATGGGTACTTGCCTGCTCAAAATGCTCATCTCAGATGACACATTGGCAAGTGCGGGGAGTTCACAGGCCAACTAGAGGGCCCATTTCCACACAGATGTATAGGAGGGCCTCCCCCACTCAGCAGTCCGGAAGTACTGAGAAATTGTTACTTGCGTTTGCGTATTTCATGTTGATGGCCCCGAAGGCCGTGGCGCCTTTCAGGAACACGGAGGAATGGTGCCAAGGAGTTAGCTAGTGGGAACACTTAAGTGGCTCCCTGGGGTTTTCCACCTCACCACTATTGACCTTTGGGGTCAGATCATTCTTTTGCAAGGGGCAATGTTTCACAGCATCGCTGCCCTCTTCCCACTAGATGCCAGTAGTACACCCACTACCCCAACAGTACCTGGGGCAAAACTGTCTGCAGACAAAGCCAGATGTGTTGTGTCCCCCACCCCCTCTCTGGGAACCCCTGGTTTAAATGTTGCCTCTAGTGATGGTCACTGAAGATGTCAAAGCCAGGGAGCTCTGCCAGCCCCACGTGGGAAAGGGCCACATTCTTCAGGAGACAACTACAGTTCTGCTGGGATGATCTCAACTGCCCTCAGAAGCCCTTGCTCCTTGGCATGCCCGAAGGTCAGAAATGGGTTTTTACATCACCCATGAATAGCTGCCAAAAATGTTTAAAATGAATCTAGTCATGGGAGTAAATCAGACAAATCTGGATTGAGAGACATTCCGCAAAACAGACTCTTTGAGAAGTCACTCTGAAGAAAAACACAGAAAGGCTAGGGAATCACTCCAGACGTAGGAGACCGCAAGCAAATGATCGCATGACCCTTCATCCCACACCAGGTGGAAGGAAAGACTGAAAGAGATCGGAGACAATTGGAGAACTTTGTATAATATGTCGAATATGTATGAGAGAGTCTCATTGAATCACCGGGAAAGGTTTCAGTGTGATGATGGCTTTTACACTGAATGCCTAGTTATTAGGAGATGTATGCTGAGTTATTTAAAGTCAAGAGTTCTGGTGGCTACAACTTAATTTCACATGGCTTAATCACATAGAGATAAAGCATATATAGCAAAACATTAACAATTGGTGTTTCTAGGTGATGGGTATATGTGTATTCATTGTATTCATTGTACAATTTTTTTTCAAAATAACAAGCTGGAAAAGTGGAATCCAAGTTATTTCATGAATTTCTGGAATGATCAGTAAGCCATACTGCTTCGGCTTCCCAGGCTGCCCCTGCTGTCTTCCAGCTTGCTAACCAAGCATTCCCAGCCGCCTAAATACATGATTAATTTCTTTACAGTTTCTCAACCACATTCGACTTGTGGAGGTTAGTTCAGAAGGGACTCCATCTGTTTTCCTCCTGCAGGAACTTCATTGCTGGCAAATTTAAATTAGCTTGTTAAAAGTTTACTCCTGCAGTAGGGACTAAGTTTCTCTTAAGGCTGGACCCCTGGGTTCCTATCTGGGGATACAGGAATTTCTGCCCCAGAGACAAATACATTTGCTAACCTAAAAATGAAAGGCCAAAGGGAGACAGACAACCAGCATTGCTTTGAGATAAAAAAGAATAGCCATTGGGGAAGCCCTGATTCCGGCAGAAACCTAAATCGTGTTCAGGTTGGGAGGCGAAGGCGGAGGGGTAGTTGTGAGAAAGGGCCCCGGGACAAAGATCTGTAGGAGGAAGGAATTTCTATAGGTGCAGATAAGCTCACAAAGTGATGCTAATGCTAAAGAATGTCTTTAATTTTCAGCCCCGTAGTCATAACAACTTTCTTGTTATCTTTGCAAACAGTTGTTTAGGATATAATGTTGCCTCAGGCCCAGTCCAAGGGTTATTTTGCCCTGTTTTAACATTCCAAAGGTTTGAGGCAAAGACTGCCAGGCAGTTGCTCTGGAAGGGCAGTTACAGCTCCATGTTAAAGTGGCTCCGTTTACTTTTTTCACACGTTTGTGATGTGGGAGCGAGGCAGACTTCGACCCGCAGTGAACCTTGGTGCATCCCTGCCACTGGCATTGGTATGAGACTTAGAAACAGACCCTTTTCAAATTAGTTATATGTATTATATAATTAATTACGCAACATAGCAGGAAGTACTCGGTATCCAGTATGTACCCCCTGCACAGTGGTATTTCTGTGTATTAGCTTGACCTCCAGCTGGATGAGCTTGGTGGACCACAGGTCACCCTGTAGGCAAGGATGCCCCCTCTCTCTCCCCAGAGGCTGCCTGGGTTATCCCCACATTGGTCTCATAGCCTGACCCCAGGCAACGTGGGCAGTCACTGATCTGGGAGTGGTCAGGATTCTTAAACGTGGAACACATTGGCCCTCAATATGTTGGGGCTCATGCTGGCTCTCCCACTCCCACCTGTGGCCACAGATTTGTGGCTACAGTGAATCCTGATAAGATAGACAGTGAGCACACTAGGACAGAAACTCTACTCCGCTGATCCTGATCAGGTACTGGGGCCAGATCTCTGATGACAGTCATGTTGATACACATGTTGAATTCATACAGTAGCGGAATGCAAAAGTAATATGCAGAAATTGGTTGCATTTTTATACACCAATAATGAACTATCAGAAAGAGAAATTAAGAAAACCATCCCATATACAATTGCATCAAAAAAATGAAATACCTAGTAATTTAACCAAGGATGTAAAAAGACCCGTATGCAGAAAATTATAAGACATTGAAGAGAGAAATTAAAGAAGATACTAATAAATAGAAGCATATATCATGTTCATGGATAGGAAGAATTAACTTTGTTAAAATGTCCATACTACCCAAAGCAATCTATAGATTCAGTGCAATCTCTATGAAAATACCAATGGCATTTTTCACAGAACTAGAACAAGTAATCCTAAAATTTGTTTGGAACCACAAAAGACCCCCTAAATAGCCACAGCAATCCTGAGAAGTAAGAACAAAATTGGAGGCATCACACTTCCTGGTATCAAATTTACTACAAGGCTATAATAATCAAAACAGCATGGTATTGGCATAAAAACAGACACATAGATCAATGGAACAGAAAAGAGAGCCCAGAAATAAACCCACACCTATGTGGTCATTTAATCTATGACAAAGGAAGCAAGACTGTACATTGGGGTAAAAACAGTCTATTCGATAAATGGTGCTGGGAAAACTGGACAGACACATGCAAAAAAAAGAAACTGGACCACCTTCTTATGCCATATCCAAGAATAAACTCAAAATGGGTTAAAGACTGAAATATAAGACCCGAAACCAGAAAACTCCTAGAAGGACGCATAGCCCATCAAGTCTCTGACATTACCGTTAGTAATGTTTTTACTGATATGTCTCCTCAGGCAAGGGAAACAAAGAACAAAATAAACAAATGGGACTACCTCGAACTAGAACTTTTTTCCCAGCAAAGGAAACCATCAACGAAATGAAAAGACAACCTGAGTGGGAGAAGATAGTTGCCAATGATACATCGGATAAGGGGTTAATATCCAAAATTTATTTTTTAAAAACTCTTACAACTCAACACCAAAAAAATAAAAACAAAAAAATAAAAATAACCAAAAAAAATTTCAATTGAAAAATGGGCGGAGGACCTGAAGACACATTTCTCCAAAGAGGACGTGCAGATGGCCAACAGGTATATGAAAAGATGGTCGACATCACTGATCATCAGGGCAATGCAAAGCAAAACCACAGCGAGCTGGCACCTCACTCTTGTCAAAATGGCAATCATCAATAATTAACGCACAACGGGTTTTGGTGAGGAGGAGGAGAACAGCGACCCTACCTTGTGCTGCTGTAAACACAGGGGTGCATGTATTTTTTCGAATCACTGTTCCGGATTTCCTCGGATAAATACCCAGGAGTGGACTTACTGGGTCCTGAAGGGCAGGTCCGTCCGGAGAGCCTGCACAAAAGAGACAGGCTCGCAGCCCCACCGGTGAGCGAAAGGAGTCGCACAGGAAGCGTGCTTTTCCACGGAGAGGCAAGGCAAGCTTTCGGGGGGTCGCTCATGGCTTCCCTGAGATTCGCCGGGCTGCCAAGGCGAGGGGGATGCAGGCAAGTGGAAACAATTTGGACAAGAAGCTAAAAGGCGCCTGCTCACCCAAGGAAAGCAGGGACAAAGCCCAGGGCACCGGCCCCCAGGAGGCCACACTAACGGGAACACGAGGGGTGCCCCACGGCGGGCACTGGGGGCTGTGGGGCTGTGCGCCCTGTTTGTGGGGCTGCGGGGCTGTGCGCCCTGTTTGTGGGGCTGCGGGCCCTGTTTGTGGGGCTGCGGGGCTGTGCGCCCTGTTTGGGGGGCTGCGGGGCTGTGCGCCCTGTTTGGGGGGCTGCGGGGCTGTGCGCCCTGTTTGTGGGGCTGCGGGCCCTGTTTGGGGGGCTGCGGGGCTGTGCGCCCTGTTTGGGGGGCTGCGGGGCTGTGCG